>JAPQWV010001136.1:0-120796 GCA_027422505.1 Craterostigma plantagineum | reverse complement strand
GGTAATGAGAAAAATTGTAGTAATAGAAAAGCGTGGAAATGTTGTCATTCAAGTCAAGTCATATAAGAAGGTTGTAAGAAGGCATGTCCTCAATCCTCAACACATCCTCCATCAGAAACTCCTTCTCCAGTGGTTACGTGTTAACTTAAGAATATCCTGTTGCATGCATGCATACATACATTATTAGTTCAAGAAATCATACGTTTGAGTTTTAAAAAGAAACAGAGGATTGATTAAGGTTGCTCGCTCACATTGAATTCCATATAGGTTGCATCTTTCTCCAGCCACAGTTTGTCCATTACCACGAAGGCCACGCAATAGAGAAGATCGAAAGCCCATTCACTCTCTACAAAGACCATTCTTTTCGATTGAGATTTGAGCATATGGAGAACGGAGAAATAGTTCGAGCACTATGCTAATGATTAGAAGCAGAGTTCTTTCTAGTCACCTGACAGCATTTGTAGGAAAATGGCTCTGACGAACGTTCTTGGTTTTACTGCACCATGACGTAGTTTCCCAACTCAACAAAAGATTCAATTAATCCAAGGATAAAAAAAAAATCAGTTCTCTCGAGCCTTACCTGCATCTAAATCGAGCATTTGAAGAATCATGAATGTGATATTTATGCCGGCAACAGCAAAAGGATATTCCCAAGCAGCCCTTTTACCTATTTGCTTCCTCAATAATCTCTGGAAAGATGTCTGCAAAATAGTAGGAATTCGATTTTACGTTTGTGAGCATCGCGCCATTCGACTTTTTGGGCTTACACAACAAGTTCTCTATAAACATACTTATTCCGAATGTAGAGAAATTACCGAAAATGTCTTTGCGAAAAACAGCAAGTTTTCAAGAGAGATGAATCCAGCTCCTCTGTTCAAACCAGAATTTCAAACACAAATTACAGAAGCTAATGCTGTATGAAACACAGAAGATATTTTGTCGATGTAATATGTACACGAGAATGAACGGGAATACCTGAAGTCTGTCGAAGGGTCTTTCCTTGCCATCCCATTTCTTTCCACTGATCAGATACCAAACTTTTAAGATTCTGATCGGGGAATGTAGCATACCACAAAGCCCTCAAAGCTTGCTGTAGTTATCGTTTTCAATGCAAAAGATGATCAGAAACTTAAAAAAAGAAAAGAAAGTAGATATTAAAAATCAGTCACTAACATTAGATACTGATGATCGGAAAGCACAGCTGAGAGCTCACCTGATGTTCAGACCTCGATGCATCGAAGGAAGTTCTGGTCCGGTTTCTTAACCTGGTTAACCTGTCTTGCTATCCCATTTGAAGTAAAAAGAATTCAGAAACAGTGCATGATCGTAGGATAGAACTCTAGCATCGAAAAATCATTAGCCTCGCGCTAAGACTATCAGTATTCAGTTCTCTTTTTCTCATTTTTTCCGTAGCTAAGAAATTTGGACGACAATCAAATTGGATTCACCTGTAGAGGGCTTAAGCTGAAGCAAAATCGCCCATTGCCTCCCTTTCTCCTAAAGCAAACGCAGGTGAGACCTTTGCCCATTCTAATAGCTGTTAACGCACCATCAGCTGAGCAATACAAACAATGTGATCGTAATTAACATCTCCATCAAGTTAATTCTGCTACACATGACAAAAAGAAACTACTTTATGATTTTGGCATGAATTGAGGAATCGGACAGTTACTGAAGCTAAGCAACGATTCCTATTGAATTTCTCTCCGAAACCAAACAGTTTTGCTTCTTTTTCCCTACCTATTACATCCTTCAAACAATTCTGCAGTAAGAGTAACCTAAAAATAGAGACCGCCCACAACACTTTGCATAGTTCGGCGATAAATCAACACTTGGTAGGAAAGCAATTGAAAAGTACCCGAAACTGAAGAGTGAGAATGATCGAACGACGATGAGTTTGCCATTGTCCGAACCGCAACGCAACCGCCATCGACAACCTCGGGTCTCCTCATAGAGAACGATTGATCTCTCCGCCACTAATCTCTCTCTTTCTATCTGAATAGAGGCTTAAGCTCAAACAATCACAGAAAGCCAGCTATAAATATATATATATATATATATATAATACATTATATACACATATATGTGTGTTCATCGTTTGTCTGTATTCCGACGTCACCTTCGTTTTCCTCGTAGTCTCAGACCAAGGACGGAAGGGGGAAAGAGTGAAGTGGCCGAGAGATTTATTAATTAATTTGTCACGAAAAATACGAGATATCTATCATTATTATTCTATGTTCATGTCATAAATCATTATGGCTGGACGACTCCACCCAATTCATTTACAATTATCAACGTAATTTGCGATTTAATTAATTAGGTGAAGAAGAACCAGCTGGCCGGAGGAGTCATAGCTAATTGAAGTATGCAATAATATTCAACTTAGTAGATTCATTTTTCTTGCGAAATACTATATTACATAATTTAAATCTAGATAGAATAGAGACAAACAGTATCGCACATGGTCAAACCGACGGCATTTTATCTAGCGAGCGACTGAGTCTGATACAGTGCATGCTCCCTGTCGTTTCGCGCCATGCCTTGGTTTGTCTCTACCTCCAATCTATTGATATTGGGCCCGGCCCAATTATAGGCCTCATCTCAACGGACTAGTTATATTTGGTCCAGCCCATTTATCCCTATTCCCCTCCACCCATCTCAAAGTCGGTAAACCGTACAAAAAAAAAAAAGCAATTCCGCCGGTTTTTGCAACGGATTTATCGTAACAACAGAGCATACGATCCCAAAGCAGTCTCAACAGAAATTACAGATTTTATTAAAAAAATTAATAACTAAATTATACAGATAGATTGTGCCTGCCACCCCACACTGCACACACACGAATTCAAGACAACGAATAAAGCCAAAAAATGCGAAATATTAAAATTTCCACGAACGAACTCGCAATTAATCTGTCTTTACCGAGCAGTAAACTCTTGCAATTCCACGTCAGCTTCGAACTTGTCCATATCTTCCTTCTTCATACTAATCCACGCCTCAATCCCATCGCCGTCAGCCGCGTCGATGAACGTCACCAAATTCTTGTACCCGAACCCGGCCGACCCGACCCAAACCGGCCTGCCCCACCCGAAATCCGCTTCGTATAGCGAAAACCTACACAGGCTCGTGAAGTTGAGCGTAACAACCTCTCCCTTAACGGTCCTATTCATCATCTCCTTCATATAGCTCAAATGGTTGTCTCCCCTCTTCAGCTTAGCCATGTAGTCCGCGTCCACGGCTCGTATGGCTCCCCTCAGCTTCTCCAAGAGCTCGAACCCATCGTCGAGCCTTTCCCCGCCGTCTCGAACCTCGGGCAGGGCTATGGCTAGCCGGCTCACGTTCCCAAAGTGTCGGTCGGTCAGGGCAGGCTCGAGCCTGCCCCTGAGGTTTATCGCGTGGAGCACCAGGTATATCTTGTCCGGGTCGGGTCGGGCCTCCTCTACCGTTGCTGCGAAACGGGTCCATATGAAGGCGGATAGGGCTTCGACCCGCGTGGGCCGCGGGCATCCGTTTTCGGCCCGGCGAATCTCTCCTTTAGGGCTGAGATCTTCGAGGACTTGAAGGTGAATATCTTCGTCTTCAGCAGCTCCTTCTTCTGCATCCCAGTGCTGGGCCTGAACCCGGAAAGCTCCGGGCGGGGAAGATCGAGCCCATCCCGAATACGGGTCGGGTCGGGTCGTGATCCGGCCCGTACTTTGCGATCTCGGCCCAGGCGTTGGAGAAGAGGAAGAAGGACAGGGCGTCTGCTATCTTGTGAGATACGACGAGCCCTATGGCTAATCCACCGCAGTGGAAGGTCGTGGCTTGGACAGCCATGCCTAAGTCTCGAGCCTCGTTGACCTTGTAAGGAAGGAACTTGTCCATGTTTTCTGGGTCGGGCTCGGAGATGGCTCGAGCGAGGGTGCAGTTGGCTCGAGCCTCGACGAACGGCGAGCCCTGGTCAGTGCAGTCGACGTACGAGTCGCTGACTAGGCGGCCCGATAGTGGGTAGAATATGGATAGGGCTTGGGATAGGGATTTCTTTAAGGTGCTTATTTTTTCTGAGTTTTTAAGGTTGTCGGGCGGATAGAAGTAGATTATGGGCATGAAGACTGGGGGAGCCATTTGGTCGAGGAAGGAGAGGTTGTGCTTCGAGTGGGAATTAGGGTTTGGAGGAGATGGCTTCACTGTTTCTTGGGAGATTACTTCGATTACGATCTCCATTTCTTTTTCTTTTTCCAAGTCTTTGCCTATGTGTGGTGAAGGTGTGATCTATGTTTAATATGTGTGTATATATAGAAAGTCGTTGCATGGTGGAATGTAGAAAGTAAATGGGAAAGCTTGAAACCATGCAAATCGAGGGTTGAGGGTTTAGTTGGGTTCAGTGTGAACTAGTTTACAAAATCGTTGCATCTATATGGATTATTACAAGTTTTTGATAATGACGTCGTCTAATAAGTGGGTTTAAATCTAACGGATAAGGTATCGCATGATTGTCAAACGGAAAATAAGCGTGTAATAGTTCTGATTGTGAAGGATAGAATCGCTTTTCCCCCTTGGTTACGTTGTATATTGGTCTATTACGATGGATACATGTATTTTAATCAATAGTTGAGGGATCAATAATTGAGTTTATTATATTAATCAGTAATGGTGTCACTTTTGAATTGACGGTCTGTGATTGATTATAATTAGTTACTAACCTCCATCTAAATATATATGCCGATACCGACGAGTGTGTATGTGTGTGTAAAACTGTAGACGGAATTTTATTTTTAGTCTTTTTTCAATTAGTTGCTTGTCAACTTTTCGTTTTCCGAATTAGTTACATATTTATTAAACTTGACTTAGAAAAACGTTGATCTTTTGACTACCGAATCTATGGATATCCAAATGACAGCAATACCAAAGATATTATAAGACGTTGACTTTTGTCTCTTCTGACCAACGGT
Organism: Craterostigma plantagineum; assembly: GCA_027422505.1. Classification (NCBI taxonomy): domain Eukaryota; kingdom Viridiplantae; phylum Streptophyta; class Magnoliopsida; order Lamiales; family Linderniaceae; genus Craterostigma; species Craterostigma plantagineum. The sequence continues at coordinate 115,865 of JAPQWV010001136.1, read as the reverse complement.
GTGAAAGTACGGACTTCAAACTGGCACGACTTGGCGCCGGTATATACTCCGCCGAAGACATTGTGTATTTATGATTTTAAAACTTTTTTCATTTATAATGTAATTAAATCAAGAATAGTCTCCTCCAATTCTTAACTGTGCCTCACTTCCTTTCAACTAGGGTTGCAAACGAATCGAATCGAGTCGAATACCACCATATTCTATTTGTATTCTTTTATTTTTCGAATATTCATATTCGTATTCTTTTATTATTCGAATACTAAAATTGTTTCATATTCTATTTGATAATATATTCGAATATAATTGCGAATATTCGAATATTCTGATACAATATTTTTTTTCAGGAAACCTATTTTTACAGAACATACAAAGGTGGATGAAATATGCAATTACGACATAAAAAGAAAAATGTATCATTAGTTATCCAACCCATCATACGGAAGCACAAAAAAATCTTTCATCGATAAATTCCAACAATAATTGTTTTATTAGCTTGCTTCATATTAATATATTAGTTTAACTACAAGTATTTATAAATAAAATTATTAATATATATATTATATTATTCGAATCGAATATTCTAAAAAGATTCGAATCGAATATTGTCATATTGTATTCGTATTCTAAAATTATTCGAACGAAAAAAATATTCTTATTCGGATTTGATATTCTAATATTTCGAATCCGAATCTTAAATTTCGAATCGAATTTCGAATCGAACAAAAAAGATTCTATTCATTTGCGACCCTACTTTCAACAATCATCATCAGAGCCCATATGTATGAGCTTCCAGCCTAGAATACCGTCCAATTGTAATCAAATTCCTAAATTTCAGACAAGCCAAGAACAAATTGTATTCACAATTCATTCTATAACACCTATTGGAGGAGTTTTAATTATTAATGATAGCTTTGCTTTCCCTATTCATTTTCATTTACGCAACTTTAATTTGAAACAATAATAGTCGAAGCTTATGCACACCAATACTTCTATTAATACCATATATTGTAGCATACAACTTCCACGTACACAAAATAACATGATCATAACATACACTTACACTTGATAAAAGGACGGCAATCACAAGGCGGAGATGGCTTTAGCTCTCACCGACTTTGAGGCTTTGTGCGGGTATGGCATCGATAAGCCCGAGTTTATACGCATTTTTTTTTTTTGTTTTATGTTTTGCTTTTAATTCGAAGATCTTTCTATATGCATATTCAATTCCCTGGCAGTAGTTATTAGGGAAAACTTCCTCTGCAAATGTCCATGAATAGGTGTTTCATGATTGTTATTTTTCTTTTCCTTTCTCGGTGAAAAAACGTGATGCTTCTCATCTTGCACGTTTTCATCGCAATCGGTTTACATGCCCGACAAGATTTTTCTTACACTGGATGGACTCCACCGTTGCAATCAATGTGCTTACATCATTCTATGACATCCCGCTAAGATACCCCGTTGCGGGTGCGTATTTAAAACGCAAAGTATTACGCATTACGCTTTTAAAAACATTGATATGGATGCGGAAAAAAATATTTCCATATGAGTGTGAAAAATATATTTTTCTATGTCGAGAATTGATACCAAGAAAATCTCGTGCCAGATGAACCGAGAAACTTTGTGATAAGTATGTAATACCTTTCTCAAGAAATTTTGCCGAGAAACTTTCACAAAGTCAATTTCATTAGTACCTCAAAGCTGTTAGAATAGTATAGCAAACCTCACAGAACTTTGTGATAGAGGAATGAGTCCCACTTCGCGAGAAACTTTGTCGATAAATAATATCGTGAAAGTTTTGTGCCGAGAACAATTAATAGCGAATAAGAAAGGAGCTTTACCAATGATTACAGCTGATTGAACTTGGCAAATGGGGTTCGTTTTCTTTCCTTTTTTTAGCAATTTGTGAATGATTGTATATCGAGAATTGTTTGCGATTACTGCGAATAGGTTTATGAAGTATGTTACCAAAAACATGCGTTGAATGAAAGCATTACACTATAATATTCTATCTCAATAAACAAAACTATAAATGGATGTCAATATTATACGGACTTGTTTTATTATACAAGATTATAAATGGGGGTCACTAAAATCCTAATTCCTTATTGCAACACACAATCAGTAAATCATCACAAATTGACGACCTCTATAACGATACATGTGCTTAATTACAAAATTATCATCGTACTGTACCCCGATTTTCACATTTTTGCATGTCGTCCTCGCCTCACGTATTATATTTACAAATAGATAATAGTAACCCCTTACTGTATTTAGTTTCAAATGCTATATATGTTTGTCACGCCTATACGGAAACTAATTTAAACCTAATTAAGGACATATCATATAGTATATAATGTACAAATGTATATTTGATATTTGCGACCATGCATACGCAGCTTTTTTAAAAGTAATGCACACCCTGCCAATGTATATTATGTACATGTATATACATAATATAACACACGCGCGGAGGTAGGATATTACTATTACAGCTACTTATATATAAGCACCTACAAACAATAATTTCCTTGGCACACAGTTACACAAACAAGATAGAGCGAGAGATCTATAGGGAGATAGAGAGAGAGAGAGAGTAATAATGTCTGCCATAAAGAACACGATCCTTATTGTTACCTTCCTCGTAACATTCCTCTTCACGGCCTTAGCGGAGAACACGTTGTCCTCTACGCTCAAAATCCTCCACCTGGGCTTTGCCTCGCTCCGCTCGTTAGCTTCTTAATCTTTGCCATCCTCGGCATCAACGGGGGTTTGTTCATCCGGAGTTTGATCACGTGCAAGAGCGGTCACTACAAAAAAAGAGAAGAATTAGCCACGACGCAAACTGTTGCAAAACCGTTGCAAAAGACGATTAGCGACGGAAAATTTATGTCGCTATTTTGCTGTCACAAACCACGTTTCGTCACAATATTTGCGACGGATTTCCGACGGCCTAACCGTCGCTAATTTAGGCGAAAAAACTAAAAAAATATAAAATGCAGCACCGGCAGCCAGCTGGCCGCCGAGCCAGCCTCGCCGGTATCTTGCCATAGTGCTGTCGAGACTAGAAGGAAAAAAAGAAGAAAGACGATGAAGAAAAGAAAAAAAATGTAGATAAGAAATGGAAGAGAGAGAGAGAAGAGAGGAGAGAGGTGATACTGAGTGGGAGATAAGAGGGAGAATCCAAAATGAAAATTCAAAATATTCGATTCTCGGGTTCTTCTTTTTGCGACGGAGTAATTATTCCGACGGATTATCCTTCGCAAACTCCGTCGAAAAATTTTCCGACGGACTTTCCGTCACAGTTTTTACTACGGAATAACCGCGTGTAACCTTTCCGACAGAAGTTCCGTCAAGATCGTTTTGCGACGGATAGTCCGTCGGAAAATTTTCGATGGAGTTTCCGTCACAAAAATTCGTAGCAAACCTATGCCTCTACATTTTTGTCACACCCTCCCGTCGCTTTTTGATCTCATTTTGTAGTGGGTGTTTACGATCTCGAGCTCATCACGCTCCTCTCGAGCCTATTCTCGCTGAGCGGCGAGCGGTTCGACATCTGCTGCCTCTTCCTCTTCGCCGTCATCGGAGTCGGGGGCTGCTTGTTGGAGAAGGCAGATTACAAGAAGCTAATCCACCCTCTCGCCACTCACAATGCGTTCGGCACCCTGACGGGTGTCCTCGTCGCCCCGACGAACCCTCGTGATGATGATCATGTGAGGAAAACTGCATGGATGGGAGCTCTCTCCCTCATCCTATTCCTCTTGGAGGTCTCTCTCTCTCTCTCTTTTTTGATCAAGTACGTATTATTAATTACATGTTCGAGGGAGCGTCCATGGTTGAGAGTGCGAGGGGCAGCAGCACAAACTCTCAAGAGCTTACGGAATCATTGTTGGCCCATGGAAGCTGCATTGGGGATGAGAAGAAGACCGGGCCGCTTGATGATGACGACGACACCAGTGAGAAGAAGAAGAAGAAGAAGAAGAAGAAGAAGAAGAAGAAGAAGAAGAAGAGGAACAGAAAGAAGAACAAGATGTCATCGTCGTCATATAGCAGTTAACGGTCATTGGTTAAAAACTCAGCAGCAGCAGCAGCTTGTTAATTATGATATATGTTATCGTCTTTCGGATTAATAATATTATTGTACGTACATGTCGCTTATTATTATTATGGTTCCTGCATGCTGCGCATTTTGTTAGTATATTGTGTCGTAGTCGCACGCGTTTATGCTGTTGGCTGTCGTCTCAAGTCTTTATCTTTTCCATTATTGTTGAAGGATATATTTGGTTCGCGTCGCGTCGTTCTGAATTAGTAATATATATTTGACTTTTTTCGATTCAATGTTTGATTGTTTTAATGTGTCCTCTTTAATTAAATATATGGACTTCAAAATATATATCAATATGCTGCTTGCTGCTGTTATACATCATTCCGTCGCTATTTCGCTGTCACAAAACACGTTTCGTCGGAAAAATACGTCGGAAATATTGCCGCTATCGTCCGCTAGACGCCCACCAGCCCCCTCTCGCCACCACCGCTACCTTCACTCGGCAGTCCGCCGCCGAGAATCTGCCATTATCGGACCTCGCAGTCGCCAGATCCGCTACCACCGGAACTGCCGCCGCTACAAAATGCCACCATCAGACCTTCCACCGCCAGATCTGCCGCTAGATATGACAACCCCGGACCACAACTCCGCAAGATGTAGCAGCACTAGAGCTCGCTGCTGGAAGCTCCGCCACCAACAGTCATCGCCGAGAAATCCGTCATCGCCGGACCTTAGCTACGCCGCATCCTTCTTCTCAACAGTCATGGATGGGAGCTATCCCTCATCCTATTCCTCTTGGAGGTCTCTCTCTCTCTCTCTCATTTTAATCATGTAGGCATTATTAATTAGATGTTCGAGGGAGTGTCCCTAGCACAAACCCTCAAGAGCTTACGGAATCATTGTTGGCTCATGGAAGCTGCAATGAGGATGAGAAGAAGAAGGGGCCGCTTGATGATGATTGACGACGTCACCAGTGAGAGAAGAAGAAGAAGAAGAAAGAAGAAGAAGAAGAAGAAGAAGAAGAAGAAGAAGAAGAAGAAAAAGTCATCGTTGTCATCCAGCCTTTAACGGTCACTGGTTAAAACCCCAGCAGCAGCAGCTTTTTAAGTGTTATATATGTTATCTTTTGGATTAATTCACATTATCGTACATACGTGTCGATTATTATTATTGTTGTTCCTGCATGCTGCGCATTTTGTTAGTATATTGTGTCGTAGTCGTGCGTGTTTATGCTGTTGGTTGTCGTCTCAAATCTTTATATATAATATGATTTTTCCATTATTGTGGGACGATATATTTTATTCGTGTCGTGTCTGTCTGAATTAGTAATATATATTTGCTTTTTCCGATTCAATGTTTGATTGTTTTAATGTGTCCTCTTTAATTAAATATATGGACTTCAAAAAGATATATCAATATGCTGCTTGCTGCTGTTATACATCATTACAAGCTTTATGATCCGACCATTTCAAACGATATATACATATCTCCTCCGTTTCTATATGTTGTGCTATCAGTTATATGCTTTTGCCTGTACTCCTCCGTTAATTGCCTTTTCTATTTTTCTGGCTGATTTTTTGAAAAGTTTTCTTCTTTTCTTTTCTCGACGAATCTTCACTTTCCCATTATCAAACTAGGTCGCTTTCCGGTTAATAATAATAATAATAATAATGATAAAATTATGTAATTATAAGAAAGGATGCCTTGTGATATATATATTGTATGAACTCATTCTATAAAGATTTGAGTCGTTATCATGGATTATTGTTCTATTATTCTTTGCTTCATGCGATATCATTAATTCATTCTCGAAGTGTAGAACAAATTTTAAAAACTGTAAAAATTCAACCATTATGAACAAGATGTTTTCACAAGGCCTCCTGTGGCAGTGGTGCTGCATGATGCTTCTTGCGAATGGTATGATATTCCATTTTAATAAATATTGATGCACTTATATCATATACACACACAAACAGTTAAATATCTTTCGCCGTACACTCTCTTAGCTCCACGTCAGCCTCGAACTTCTCCATATCTTCCTTCCTCAAAGTAACCCAAGCCTCGATCCCGCCGCCGGGCTTGTCAATAAACGTCACGAGATTCTTGTACCTCAGCCCGGCCGACCCGACCCAAACGGGTCTGCCCCACCCGAAAGCTCCGCTCCGTACATCGGAAACCTGCAAAGGCTCGTGAAGCTGAGCGTCACCACCTCGCCCATGACAGTCCTAATCATCATCTCCGTCATGTACTTCAAATAGCTGTCGCCGCTCTTCAGATTCGCCACGTAATCCCTGTCAACGCCCCTAATCGCCGCCCTCAGTTTCTCCAGCATCTCAACCCCGCCGTCGACCCTCCGCCCGCCGTCGCGGATCTCCAGCGACGCCAGGGCCACGCGGCTTAGGTTCCCAAAGTGGTGCTCCGTCAACGGCGGCTCTAGCCGAGTCCTAAGGTTCACGGTGTGGAGGACCGTGTACAGCTTCTGGGTCGGGTTTCCCCACCACCGTGGATACGAATCTGTCCCAAATAAAGGCCGATAGGGCTTCGATCCGAGTGGGCCGACGGCGCTCCGACCCTTCGCCGCCGGCGTACCTCTCCTTCAGAGCCGAGATCTCAGCAGGCCCAATATCGAATATCTTAGTGTCGAGGAGTTCCTTCTTCATCATGCTCATGTCTGGCTTGAAACCCAACAGATCGTCTCTTGGGGGAACATTGAGTCCGCCCCGAACACCGGCCGGCCGGCGACCCTCTCCGGCCCAACCCGCGCCGCCTCTGCCCAGGCGTTGGCGAAGGAGAAGAACGACAGCGCGTCGGCGATCTTGTGGGACACGACGAGCCCCACGGCTAACCCGCCGCACTGGAAGGTGGTTGCCTGGACGGCCATGGCTAGGTTTAGGCTGATGTCGTCGACTCTGTAAGGGAGGAGCTTGTCCATGTCGTCGGGGTTAGGGATGTTGACGGCTCGACTGAGGTTGCAGTTCGCCTTGGCCGTCAAGAACGGAGCGCCGCCGCCGTCGCCGGCGCAGTCGACGTGGGAGTTGCCGACGAGGCGTCCGGAGAGTGGGTGGAATATGGCTAGGGCTTGGGAAAGGGATTCCTTCAGTTTGAATTTTTTCAGAGTTTTTACAAACGGCGTCGTTTTGTGGGTAGAAGTAGATCAAGGGCATTAGTACGGGGGGAGCTATCTGATCGAGAAAGGAGAGATTGTGCTTTGGTATTTGGGATTTAGGGTTTGGAGGGGACGAAGGCTTTAGCGTTTCTCGAGATATTACTTGTACTATCATCTCCGCCATTGTTATATTTATTATAATCTAAAACTTCGATTCTTATCTCACTTTCTTTGGTGTGCTTGTGAGTAGAAGCGTTGCATGCATGGGCCTTATATAATTTAGATATAGGCTATGATGACATTTATTATGATTTGCTATATATGGAAATGTTAATAAGAATTTATTGAATGTGATCTCATCAGTTGGGTGAGGAGCTACTAGCTGGTCGATGGATTGGATTCAAGTACGAAGCAATTATTGCAAGTACATCCTCGTTTTCCGTCTCTGCATCACCTTCTTACGTCTAAACTATTTTGTCTCATCACATATTCGCACGTATGTCAATCTATTTGTCCTCTTTTAATTTTAGGCAACTGGTATCCTCCAAATATGCTTGCTAACGGAGATATTGCAATTTAAATTAATTTTTTTTAGAGGAAATTGCAGAAAATCTTTGTCGGAACTGATATTTACCAAAGTTCATTCGAATATTATGGAAGAAATTAATCCATCGGATAAAATTTTATGTACTGATATGAAATGAAAGATACTTGGAAGGCGAGTCGATTCACTGCAAAACATTTGGGATTTCACGATAAAATGAGAAAAATGGGCTTGTATGTTGTGACCCTTGCAATAATAATTTAACATCGTTTTTTGTTTTCCTCACTGCGATCTCATCCTGTTAATCTGGTTCAAAGCAGGCTGCAATATATTGTCAAGAACCCAAACAATCGCCGGCGCCACCACAAACAGCAACAGCTGTCCCTATTGTCGTTTGCCGCCGCCTCGGCCAAAGCAGCAACCTCCGACGACGCGGAAGACTCCGGCGGGCCGAAGAAGCCCGACGCGGCCAGACCACCGCCGAGCCAAGTCCGGCGACCACTCCTTTGGAACTCCTCATCCTATTGATCTGGTTAAGCGCCGGCTGAAGAATGTTGTAAAGCACCCAAAGAATCGCCAGGACCAACGGTAACAGAAGGGCTATCCCTCGGTTGTCGCCTTCTGCTATCTGTTATATATTTTAGTGTAAGGACGTAATATGTATCCGGGTTAGGAGGTGCGGAGTGCACGCTCGGAGAACATTTTATGTCAGAACCCAAAACGAAGCAGGGGTCAGGGGGGCTGCGCCCCCTTGCAGGGTCCTAGGGCAGCGCCCTAGCAGGTGTGCATGTTTTCCCCCTCAAAACCCTCTTCACCCGAAAGGGTGTGTTTATACATGAAAAGGTAATTGGCTTAAAAGGTGATATCTATTCTCAAACGGACACCATCCTGAAAAGGTTAAGTCTATTATGAATGGAGACAACCGGTCGAAACTTGGGTTATAAATAAGCACAGATACATTCGACACAATGAGATTGAATTTACGAGCGATATAACAAAGTTTCTCTAGTCTTATCAGGGACGAAATATTGTCTTTGGAAAGTGAACTCCAAACGCGATTTTAGAGAAATATCGGCCTTAAAATCAGAAATATCTTACCAACACTATCTCCGCCAATTGTTGGGCCGCGAAAGCTGGGTTTGTGGTGGAGAAGACGGCCCGGCTACGACGAGGAGTGGGGGGGGGGGGGGGGGGGTTGGTGGTGATGGTGAGGGCTTTGGAAATGGAGAGTAAAGGTATTTGCTTTGCGGGCTTTGAAGAGTGGGCTGAGTTCTTTGTGAAGAATTTGGCGTTGGCCGTAGCCATTGTTGTTGTCGCCCTCGCCATTGCAGCTGCCACTTTTTTTCTCCTTGTTCGATTGTAGTAATGATCAGAGTGAAAGTACTTGTGTTCTGCGATAATAGTAAGCTAGCAATACGAAAATAATATGAAAAAGAAAATGGAACAATTATCATCCAGTGGGATGATGAATCTTGATTGTTCTCTTATCCTTAGGGTTGTGATTGGATTGGTTTGATATTAGACCTCATGTTTTCTAATCCTCAAATTATTTCTTTCTTTTTTCCTCAGCAGATTGTCATATTTTCATGAGAATGCGTCCTTGTAATGGATTTCTATGTTAGAAATGGGCCTTCGATGGTAAGCAGAGAAATGAATTCAGCTGAAAATGAAGGCACTAACCCCAAAGAAGAGTAGATTACATCACAAGTAGTTCCCTTTCTCACTCAAACTGATCATTTGAACGAAAACAATCAACTCTCCTACGAAAAAAAGAAAAGAGAAGAGAAGTATGTACGCAGAAATCACTTCCATTACACCTCGCCCAAGATCACTCACGAGAAAGAATGCTATAAATTAGTCCGCTGAGTCGTTCGTAATCATCGCCTATGCGCAAAGTTCGTTCCTTCAAACCTCCAACAGCAGCGAAACACAGCTCAGCCACTTTCCCTCAAACAATTCCCAGGCAATAAATACTTAAACTCCTCCGATTTCTCCAGCAAATAAGCAGGGAGATGAACCGCGGAGTACGAATGAGGAATGGGCCCCATCTTCCCAATGATATCCCTGAAAGTATACTCCTCAGGGAGCATATCGAACAAGTCAGCACCTTTACAAATAACCCTCTGAACCCTCTTAGGGTTCAAGAAATGGGAGAACCTCACTCTATCCACGTGGCTATAAGCCTTCATCTTGAATATAAAGTCATCGATATGACGAAAACAGAAGCTACAGTGCCAGCCAGCGTCAGCCAAGATCTCATCAGACTGCCTGTAATGGGCATACTTTGTCTTGCCCGACTGGTAAACATGGGCCGAGCCACGCCAGCTCTTATCGTCGAGGAGAAACTCGAAAGAATATAAATAGTTCTTCAGTCTAAGGTGAAGAATAGGCGGTATCCCATCACACCACCTAAGGAGGTTGATTGTGTGGCGGCTAGGGATTTCGTCCACGTCAGACATTATCAGCAAATCATCGTCTTGAATCCCAGCTTGCTTTAGGAGGTAGTCGAGCGCCAGCCTTTGATACGCCTCCTCGACGAAAGGGTTCTCTCCTCTCTTGAACCTGCCCGGGGCCTGACCATAGGTCAGCCTGGGCTCGACGAATTCGAACCGCCCACGAACCGATTCGAAGACGAAGGGCTTGGGCAGGCCTGTGAAGGTGGAGTTGGATTCTAAGAGGACGAATTCTGTGACGTAAGGGTAGAGCTCCTTCCACCTTATCTTTAGAAGGTCGACTTCGTTGCTGAAGAGAACTGCGTCGAAGACTCGCCTGGGATACTCGCGGATTTCCCAGCCGTGGAGCTTGCAGAGGTTTTCCATGGAGACGTTTTCGTGGTAGAAGTGAGGTATTTCGTGGAAGGTTTGGGCGGAGATTCCCATAGGGGTCTGAGGAAGTAGGTTATTTTCTGGCCGTGCATGAATCCTACGAAAATGCAGGCAGGGATTAAGACGAAGAGGAACAGGCACGTTTTATTTCGAGCCCTCGGAGGAAACACTTTAATCTTCTCATGCTCGAGGTTCGCCCTGAGCTCTGCGATAAAGAGGATCGAATCAATGGATTTAGGAACGAAATTGCTGGATTTAGGTAAAAGCTTAAACAGCAAAATAAATCCCAAATCGAAAAGGGTATAATTTTGCTCGTCTTACGAAAGGGCACAACCCAAAGACTTCCCATATAGAATAAAGTAGGACAGAACAATAACTTTGTACCATAGACATCAAAAGTTTCCTACTCGAAAGTAAAATCTCATGTAATAAGAAAGAAAAATAAAAAATCCCATATCTGAATTGGCAGAAAAAACACAAATCTTAAAGCGATAAGGAGAAATGAGAAAGGGAAGTTGAAATTGAATAATAAGAGGTCAAGCCTTGCGTTACAGCATACATTATCGATTCATTTCGAGAGAAGGAAAGGAATCAGCAACAAGAGATGCAGAATCTTACCTCGCCGCCGCATAAATCGTCCCTCTTTTGGAGCAATAGCGATATCCTGCTCCGTCCGCCATCAAATTTACTTTATCCGAATATCTGGGCTCAGTAATCTTCCTCACCAACGATCAAATCACGCCTATCGAAATCCCAGATGCAATCAGTAGCTATTTAATTAAATCCACGAGAAAAATCGATACCCAAGAAAAATTCCAATCCCTTGAGGAACAAAAGGGGCTTAGAAAACAATTATTGGGAAGATGCAGAAGGGGGATTCGATTAAAGAACCCAGGAAAAAGGCATAAATTCTCGGAGTTGGTATTACTAGCCGTTTCTCTTGTCCCTGCTGTCACGACGAACCAAAACCTGATTTATATATTCTTATTTCGTGTTGGAAATTTTTCTAGTAAGAATGACAAAACTACCCATATAATGACGTTTCTTCTGTCTTTGTGGAAGGGTAGTTTTGGGCTTCTAGGACTCGGCTCCATATCATACACGCGTCAACTGACCGTCTCAAAGGAAAGCTTAAGCGTGTGATAGTGGCGTACGATTTCTTTCACTATTAATTGTAATAGTGTTTTGAATCGGCTATGCTAAAAAGATATTCGATAGTAACGGATCATTAAATTAAACACATAAGTGTAGGTTTGTATAAAAGAAACATATATCTATCTATATGATTAATTCGCATGAAGCGGCCGTTGACATTCTCAAGGGTGGTGCCATATATTCTTTAAATCGATGGAAGGCACATGGTCTCTCATCATTGTCTCTTATTTATCTTTTACCCATTCAACCAACCAAGGTTTTATTATATGTTACATATGGGTAATGTCGCATCCATATTGTATGAGTTCTATATGGTATATATTATTTATCGTTTTTGTAGTTATGTGTGAGACATATATAATGCATATATCCTCCAAAACGACGATTCAATAGGCACAATAGGCAGGATGAACGTCGTCGTTTCGTTGGGACTTGGCATACGCATTACAGTCAGTAGCTTAGCTCCCAACGAACTACATTTATTATTACATTGAAATCCATGGAAAAGGCTGATTGACTCGTTCATAACGACGCTCGCAATGGGATGACTTTACGTCAACGCCCTACGAAGACTATATTTTATTATCGGGTGTTCATTAATCGCATCGCATTGATACAATGAATTATAGGTTTTATTATCAGTCAATTCTTATATGTTTTTAGTTGACCTTTCCTCGGAAAGCTAAAGCTATCCAATCTTTTGAGGCGTAATACAAAGAAGTTCCCAAGTTCCATGGGCTTCCATTGAGCCCATTGATATATGTAGTGGATTATATCGTTTAGATTATGCTCTTTTTTAAATCAATATTTTTCTGTGTATAATATATTATTGCGAGGGTGTTGCTGTTGCACCACACGAATGTACTCATCATGCATGAAACGACGTCACATGCACGTAGTAATAATATTACAAAATATTTCTGATGCATGTATTCTATTCAATAATGCTCTCTAACAAACAACTGTGCATTTAACCAGCTAGTAGCTAAGGAAAGGTTTCAAACAGTTGAGACAAACCCTTTATTATCTGTTTGTCAATTTTCTCTTGGCATAATAATAAAGCTAATTAAAAGGCTGAAAAGTTGAAGATAGTAATGTCGCACTCAAACGTGCCTATGCATGCCTTCGCATGAGAGAATCTTCGACACACATTATTACCAGCTGAAGAGAAATCATGGAATTGATAGAAAGTGAAGATTGAAATAAAATTTAGAAGAAAAAAAAGTAAGAAAAAGAAGTGATGAATATGATCATCGTCTGACGCATAAATGACGAGAAAATTGCGTCGTAAGGTTGTGATATGATAAGTACCCTTTTCATACACCATGGAAATGAATCTGTGATATTTCCGTTCTTCCATTCCAAATAATTACATTTCCTTTCACATGCACCACGGGTTTTATGTGTGGTCGTCGTTGACTTATGTAAGTTTATTTTTCATGAAATGTTGCATCTTCCTTCATGTTAGAGGCACCGACAACAAAAAATGAGGCCTTAGTTGGTTTGGAATTATGTTTTCGAATTATTTATCTTGGTATTGTTTTTATTCCACCCACAAAGATCTTTTTACATAAACACAAATTTCCAAGATAATAATAGTATTGACCACAGAATAAATTAAAGCGTCAACATAATGGTACTCAAACTACGAGGTTTGCTATGGTGCTCAGCTACCGTGAGCAACCACCGTGAGCATCATAAGCAAATCACTCATTTTTTGCGTTTTTTCGATTCCCAACGCCGCCAACACCTTCGTAGACCGTCTCATATCCATTGATAACCTAAATCGCTATCTCAAACACGATAATTTTTTAGATTGCTTATTCACTGTGGACGACGTACGAGGTGGTGATTTTCTAAAAAATAACGTGTCTGAGATATCGATTTAGGTTAGCAATGAATATGAGACGATCTACGAAGGTGTTGGCGGTATTGGGAATCGAAAAAACACAAAAAAATGAGAGATTTGCTTATGGTGCTCACGGTGGTTGCTCACGGTAGGTGGGCAGCATAACAAACCTCTCCAAACTACAATTGATTTGTATACATATTAAAATTTACACAATTACTCTTAAATAGTCGATAATACATGCAATTCATAATATAAATTTAGTCGCATTTTCTATACAAATATCGGGCCGGGCCGGGCCTACCATAATATCTGCGTTTCTTCTCCTACCACTACCACCAATACCACCAAAATTTATATTCCGAAAATGCCCTTGGTCCCTTAACAAAAACGACAAAATTGCCCCCACGGATTGACCCAAGACATGGTCGAACCACTACTGTCCTCGGCAGACATGGATTGAGCCAAGACATAGGCATTGTTTTGGACATGAGTAGACATTGATTGAGCATAGACACAGCCCACATGTTACATTCTTAGCGACAAACAAACAAACAATTAACACTAAGCATGATAATCTAAATATAGATACGGGGCAGGGCAGAATTGCTTCAGTGCATTTCGAAACTCCTTACTTTAAAAGCTTAGGTTTTGGAATTATAATCTTGGGAATCATCGCATACTATCTTTGCTATGATTATTAATTACAATAACAAGTGGCTCATTAGCTTTACCCAAATCGTCATTCTGTAGACTTGGCGCTTGATATTCTCCTAGCGTTGACTGGAATAGCTCTATGATGGCAATCTCCTTTTTCCGAAAACATTGATAAAAAAGAAGTTGGATAAATTTAAAGTTGCGTAGTAAATAAATTGATACAGCATACTAGGTTTTCTTTTCTGGTGATCATGGATGTATCTATAAGGGACCCCATTACTAATTATTACTGCCTTCTTGATTTTACTTATTATCAACTACTTGGACTAAAAAAGACAGCATTACACACACACACACGCACAGCATATAACGTTCAAGAATCCAATGCAACTGCTATATTAAGAAATAGGGATTATTTTTTTTCGAAAAAAAAATCTCATATAAGATTAACATAATAAAAAGGAAGAACGAGAAAGGAAGAAAGAAAATCCAAACACTTAAGTACTAACCGCCAAGCTATAGGATCAAAGATTATCTTTTGTTATCTGGCTCAAGTGGTTTAATGCACTCATTATGACAATTATGGCCACCATTTCTTACACAATCATCAAAATCTCCAACTGGATAGCTTTTTAGATAGACATGCTTCACCTTCCAGTGTTTGTTGTACATGAAATATTTCGTCAAAATTTCAATGATAGTTAGCATTTATTAATTTATGACAAGAAATTTGTACCTTCCACCAGGTTGCCCCAAAAATCTAATTTTGTTTCACTCGAGCATTAAATCCGCATGGACCGCCATGCATTAATGCATGAAAAGGTCGCCCTACTATATGTTATTGTGATGGAAAAATAAGAAAGCAGATATACAACAATAAAACGATATATATTATATATATATATATATATATCCATATATCATCAACCTGAGGCCAGTACGCTCACTGCAAGAAAACAGTTGAAAAAAAAAATCAATTCATATCTTTTGTGTAACAGTATTTTCCATCTACCATAACCTTCTTCTCTAACACGCGCCTATTCTTGAATCTTACATACTATTGCTTTCCTTTCATGATTCGTGTGGCTGAGAAGTAATGTAAATGGTGGTTAGTGCAAGAAAAAGGAAGACTTGCTTCTGTATAATGCCATGATGAAGAATAGGAACGCAAGTGGGCTCTAAAGAGGCACGTGGGCTATATTTATTATTATTCTCTCATTGCAGCAATTGCACGCTGGCATGGTGGTGGTGACGTTGGTGCCTAATTAGCAAAAAATAATAATAATAAGGAAAAAATGCCGCCTGCAAGAATATGAGTTTCACTGTGAGTTCGTTTGGGAGAAAAATAAACCACGTTAAAGATTTTCAGTTTGGATCATATTTTATGTCGTAAGGGAGATAAAGGAACCCCTGTTAATGATCTTGCTTGGATTATAGCCATGTCCTTATTTTATATAATGTTTTTTTCTTTGTTTAGTTAGCTATCAATGTCTCCGTCAATTGGGTAGAGACTTTGACTGAGATTACAAGAATTTCTTGGAGTGGTTGATTAGATGGAAAGAGGGCAACCCTTGACACGATTCATGCAATAATTTCATTATACAGTACTCCAATCATATCATTCTGAGCTAAATATGTTCATATATTTCCTCTTAAGCTTCCCTTCAATATAATATTGCACTTATTATGAACTCGACAGAGGAAACATATACTGGTACAAGTAGTGGGGCTGACTTTGAATCTCCTGCTATTGTCGTTCTTACGAAGAGGAAGCATATGATGTTGAAAGCTCTCTCTTAAAAAGGAGTTTCAGACATGAAGTTCATGAAACTTGGATCTCGCCCTGATACTTTCTACACTACAGAAGCTGTTAGGTACTACTGTCTTTCTGATGTTACCTTTTTCTTTTTTTTTCCTAAATTTTATCCTAAACCTAAAGATTTCGTTTTGTTCTTGTTTCCCAGGTCAGTGTCATCAGAAGTTTCAAGCGATCTCATCATACAAGTCAAGGGAAGCAGATACTTACTACACAAGGTAAAAAAAAATAAAAAAAAAAAAATTCTCAAGTCAAGGTCGGCGTTGTTCTTACAAGATTCGATTTTTATCGCAGTTTCCTCTGCTGTCGAAGTGCGCCACCCTTCAGAAACTATGCTCGGAGAACCCGCCGGAATCAGCCACCCACAACCTCCAAATCGTCCAACTCCCCGACTTTCCAGGCGGGCCCGAGTCGTTCGAGCTCTGCGCAAAATTCTGCTACGGAATAACGATAACCCTCAGCGCTTACAACATAGTATCCGTACGATGCGCCGCCGAGTACCTCCACATGTCAGAAGACGTCGACAACGGAAACCTAATCCCCAAGATCGAATCCTTCTTCACTTGTTGCGTACTCAACGGATGGAGGGACTCAATCGTCGCCTTACATAGCACTAAGTCCTTCCCCGCGTGGGCGAAGAACTCGAACTCACTAGCCGCTGCATCGACGCCGTCGCTTCGAAAATCTCCGCCGCCCATCACCCGAAAGGCAGTAGCAGAAGCAGTAATGGTGGGCCGAGGATTTGGCCCAGCTGGGAATCGATCTGTATTGGAGGACTATGATAGCGGTCAAAGCCCGCGGGTCGGTTCGACCCGATTTGATCGGAGAAGCTCTGAGGATCTACGCTTCTCGTTGGCTGACGAAGGTGAAATCCGACGGCGGAGAAAAGCAGAGGTTTTTGCTGGAATCAATCGTCAGCTTATTGCCGGCGGAGAAGGGCTCTCGTTTCTTGCAGTTTCTTGCTGAAATTGCTGAAGGCCTCTAATTTATTGGGTTCGTCTCATCGGTGAAGGCTGAGCTGGCGAGGAGGGCCGGGGTACAGCTGGACGAGGCGGCGGCCGGCGACCTTCTGATACCCAGCGGGGAGGAGACGACGCTCTACGACGTGGACGTTGTGATGACCATTTTAGAACAGTTCATGGCCCAGGGAAGGCAGAGTCCTAGCACAAGCCCGGCGAGGAGAGGGGAGGATTTCAGGCGGCGACGGAGGTCTCGGTCGGCGGAGAACGTGGATTTAGGGTTTCAAGAGAGTAGGAGATCGTCCTCTGCCTCCCACGGCTCGAAGCTCAAGGTGGCTAAGATCGTTGATTCGTTCTTACAGGAGGTAGCGAAGGACGAGAACCTTCCCCTGTCGAAATTCGTCGCCGTCGCCGAGCAAATCCCTGAGTTTGCGAGGGTCGACCACGACGATCTGTACAAGGCCATCGACGTTTACCTAAAGGCACATCCACAGCTCAGTAAGAGCGACAGAAAGCGACTGTGCAGAGCGCTCGACTGCAAAAAGCTGTCCGTAGAAGCTTGTGCGCACGCGGCGCAGAATGAGATGCTCCCACTGAGAGTCGTCGTTCAGGTTTGTTCTTCGAGCAAGCTCGAGCTGCCATGGCGGGCGGCGGAGCGGCGGAGTTGCCGGAAAGTATCAAGGCTTTGATATCAAAGCCGAGGACGGCGGCGGCGGCTTCGTTTAGTACCAGCGCCAGCGTGGCTCAAGACGATCGGCTGAGCCAGGCGTCGACGGTCACGACCCTGAAGATGAAGCTGGCGGAGGACGACGGCGGTTTGAAGAAGGAGGCGGCGAGAAACTATTTGAAAGCCAAATCTCTCAGCACAGTTCCCAATAAGTCTATGAGGATGTTGAGCAAGCTCTGGCCAATCAACAGAAGTAGTTCAAGTGAAAAGAACTGACCAGAGATTTTTAAACTTGTTTATGATGTAATTTTAGTATCATTGTCTCGTTATTGTTGCATAGTCTTCGTAGGATAAGAAAGAATAACACTTGTGAAACTATTACTGGTGTAAACCTGTGTAATAATAAGGTTCAAGAAGATATACTATTGAAACAAAGCAACTTCTTTTCAAATGCAAGAAGACTGGGAAGAGAAACACCAAGAAAAAAAAAAGGATAGTACTTAGGATTGCTGCCTTTATCATTGGCGGAGTCATCAGTGAAGGGATGCGATAAAAATGACATTTTTTTTTTCCAAATTGAAAAGGAAAGTCTTGCCTGGAATCTGTTTTCTGGATATGATCTGACTCTGAATTTTGATTCAGAAAAAGGCCGAATTTTTACTATCTAAGACAATCCCAGAATCATGCGTATAATTTAACGAATTCTCAAGTGTTACACGTAGGAGAAACCAATGAAACAACCAGCATGTAAAGTCTTTCTAGCTCTCAATCACAATCAAGGGAAAAGCCTGCCGTTCCCTAATTATTACAAATTGAAAATACAAAAGAAAAGAAGATTTAAACGACTCCAAATGCTGCCTAAGATCACATGGAATTGAAAATAATAAACCTTCAAAAATACCAAGACAACACATATTATCCCCCCTTCTAATAATGATAAAACACTTCAGTTCTGATCGACGACGGCGAGACAATTATCGACGTGCCTCGTCAGCATGTTCGAAAGCTTGGTAAGAGGAAACTCAGCCCCAAACTCCTTCATGGCATCCTCGCACTCAGTCCAAAAGCAGCGCTCAAATGAACCCTAAGCGTCCCAATATCTTGCTGGTCAAGAGCCACGAGGCTCACCTGAACGTCGTCGACGATCCCTTCGAAGTCCTCGACGCACGTCGACAGTATGGAGTCTCGGCTCTCCGGCGAGAGGTGGGCCAGCGCCGGCTTGACCTTGGCGACCATTCCTTGGAGCTGCTTGGCCAGGGCGAGGGTGGCTTTCATGGCGTTGGCCGAGGCGTCGTGGAGGTTCTGAGCGTTGCCCACCATTCGACTGCAAAGGGGCTTGTAGGTGGCGGTTTTGCAGAACTTGCTGTCGGCGTTGGCCGTCGTGGATAGGAGGAGAAGGGCGGCGGTGGCGGCGAGGAAGAGATAGTTGAACGTCTTTTGTTGTTGAGCAGCCATTATAATAAATTAACTCTCTTTTATTTCTTTCTTTTTTTCTTTAGTTTCTTTTTGGGAATTTTTTAATGGCTCTCGTGCTATTTGAGTTGTGTTCTCCTATCTCCGTGTTATTGCATGGAAGGGGGGAGGAAGAAGAAGAAGTGTTGTTTGTGAGAAACTTACTTGAGTTATATATAGTAAAGGGTTGTTCGAAAACGTGGGGCGTTCAGATTTTCATGGGAATGTTTGTGTTCTCCTGCTTTAGGCATATAGTATGGATGAGGCTTGTTTTTTAAGTGGATATGGTGCATTTTTTATATACTGATTTATTAAGTTTAATATAAAAAAATGCAGTATGAAGCATCTCCAACGATCTCTCTATATATAGAGTCTGAACGGTACAATTTCTCCACATATACCGTGTGAATATTGTTAGCAAACTCCAATCTTAAAAGACGTGCCACACAATACACTTTTCTTCCTCTATACTATTAAAATATATATTTCTTAAAAAGCGAACCCAATCCCAAATGTCCATATATTACAGGGACGGAGGTAGTATATTATTTCAACAATATTAGAATCTCTTAAAATGATATAATGATTTAAGAACAATTCGATGGGAGTAGTTGGTGAACCATACCACATAGTTCCAGCAACAACAAAAGCTGCAAAAAAGACAGCCGCGATACTACTGGAATAATATTAACAACAATTAAATGTTGTCTGAATAATACTTATATATAAACAAGTTTTATTAATATATTTGTAGCTAAATAAAATTATGGTAAATTATTTAACTTGTTAATGAAATTTTAATCCAAGAAATATCGAACTACTCTATATTATCAATTTGGGACATGATATTATTTCCCAAGGAAAATAAAACAAGTATAAAAAATGTGTAGAAGAACGTATGATTTCATAAGGATTTTATTCCATATCTTTCAACATTTCTATTTAAAGGTGAAATTATTATTTATTATTACTTTCTAAACTCACTGTACTTATTCATCTTCACCACCAAATAACTTCGATGTTCATCAGATACCCAACCCCAAAATACGTAGCATTAAAAAAATGAAAAAAAAAAAGAAAAAAAAGATATAGAGGGTGAACAGTGCCTGCTATAGGTGGCGTGGCACCGTTCTTCCTCCAAACTTAGCGTGGCGTATGCCGTATGGTGTGCCGTTTTCAGCCCTCTACACGTTCAGTTTAGTGCATCGTTGGAGATGCTAAGCGGTCGAGTTTTGATCTAGTAATCGACTATGGAACCCCAAAATTCAATTTGTAATAATAAAGGAAACATCACATGAAATCATATTGTAGCATTTCTTGAATGTATTTACATTCATAAACTAATTTAGAGGCGTTGATCACGGAGAAATAATAATTGGCTAGGAAACAAATTATATTATATCGGTAAAGATTAATCCACGAAATAATTTCCGGAGATATTATTATTACTATTATCCATGATGGCCAAATGCATGTTCTCAGTGTTATTTTTAGATGTGCTGTGAAAGAATCCAACGTGGGTACTTGGAATATTTAGATTGGCGAGTGTTGGTTATGGAGCTAAGGTAGAGTAGTGTCGAGTTCTTGTTTGACAGAGGAACAATACCCTTTATTTTTCTTACTGTGGAGGATGCATGAAAGTTTTCTGACACAAAACACTCGTTATTTTCTCTCTATCGTTCGTTCTCTCTTACAACCATGCAAGTCTATTTATATTATTACACACAACTACTAAAAGCCAAAGAACAATGATAAGTCAAAGATGAAATACGGCTAAGCATGCCTTAGCAACCTTTTGTAGTCTAAGTAATTTATCTCCTTTGTCTTCTTTTTAGATATTTCTAACTAAAAATCTCTCCCATTGAAATTATTTGTTTTCTTTGTATTCTTCCTCTGATTTTCTTGGCTTCAAAGATATCTTGCGGCGTTTTTTATTTCTGATGTCTTTAATATTTTTTTTATTTTATTTTATTTTATTTTATTTTGAGCTTATTCAACAAATTCCTCCCTTAAGCTCAATATCTTCCTGTTTTTTCATCCCGAGCATCCTCTTTAGGTTTTCGAATGTGCTTGTTGGTAATGGCTTCGTGAAAATATCAGCAACTTGGTCCGAACTCGCGACGTGTACCATCTTCACTTCTCCATTTTTTATGTGTTCCCTGATAAAATGGAACCGAGCATCAATGTGCTTGCTTCTTTCGTGATGAACTGGATTTTTCGCCAACTCAATCGCTGATTTATTATCTACTCGAATTTCGGTTGGCTCGACTTGTTGAAGATTCAACTCGAGCAACAAATTTCTCAGCCAGATAGCGTGACAGACGCACCACGATGCTGCCACATATTCTGCTTCGCATGTTGATAGAGTCACGATCGGTTGTTTTTTCGATAACCAAGTGAATGCCGTATTCCCAAGATAAAATACGTAGCCGCCAGTGCTCCTTCGATCATCGATATCTCCGCACCAATCGCTGTCAGAATATCCGACTAATTTGCTGTCGCTCGCCCTTGGATAAAATAGTCCGAGTGATTGCGTTCCTCGGATGTATCGTAAAATCCTCTTTATCGCCTTTAGATGCGACTGCCTCGGATCTTCCATATAACGGCTAACGACTCCAACGCTGTAAGCGATATCGGGTCTCGTGCAGGTCAAGTATCGCAGACTGCCCACGAGACTTCGATAATCGGTCGCATTCACTCCTTGTCCTCCCTCAAACTTGGACAATTTTGTTCCAAGTTCCATCGGTGTTGCTACCGGATTGCTTTCCTCCATTTTATTTTTTTTCAATATAGCCTTCGCATAGGCTTCTTGCGACACAAAGATTCCCGTGCTTCTTTGATCGACTTCGAGACCGAGGAAGTATTTCATCAGTCCCAAATCCGTCATCTCGAACTCCTTCGTCATCGCCTTTTTGAAGTCGTTGATTGCTTTCTCGCTACTCCCCATGAAAATGAGATCATCGACATAGAGGGCGACGATGATCATTTCACCTCCTCTCTTCTGACGTATAACGCATGCTCGAACGGACATTGCTCGAACTTGTTCTTTTTGAAGTACCCATCGATCCGAGTATTCCAAGCTCGCGGCGCTTGCTTCAGCCCGTAAAGCGCTTTCTTTAATTTTAATACTTTGCCTTCTTCTCCCGATTTTGAATATCCCGGCGGCTGCTCCACGTAGACTTCTTCCTCGAGTTCCCCGTTCAGAAAAGCAGACTTCACGTCCATCTGGTAGATTGGCCAGTTGAGTTGTGCAGCTTGAGCCAGGAGCAAACGGATTGTCTCCATTCTTGCAACGGGAGCAAAAACTTCGTCATAATCTATTCCCGCTTGTTGTCGATAGCCCTTCGCCACCAATCTCGCCTTGTAACGCTCAATTTTGCCTTGAGCATTTATCTTCTTTTTATAAACCCATTTGACTCCGATGGGTTTATGCCCGTTTGGCAACTCCACAAGTTCCCATGTGTCGTTCTTTGGATCGCCTTTATTTCCTCGTCCATCGCCGTTTTCCATCTCTTGTTTCTTATGGCTTCCTCGAAAACTAATCTGTTCCGAGTCGGCCAGTAAGCAGACTAGGTGAACCTGTTCGGTTGATCGGTACAGGTCCTGCATGCTTCGCATCCTCGGCTGTCTTGGTTCATCCTCCTCGTCATTTTCTTGAGACGAAATCGGAACAGGTATTGGTGCGACGATCAGTGGTTCTTCAGGCGTTGTGTTTTCTTCAACGTTCCAGCTCCACGAACTTTCTTCATCAACCCGAACATCGCGACTTACTATCACCTTTTTATTTTCAGGGTCATAGAGCCGGTACGCCTTCGTTTTCTCGTCATACCCAATAAACACGAGCTTTTTGCTTTTATCGTCGAGCTTGGTTCTTCTTTGATCGGGCACATGTGCATACGCCACGCTTCCAAATATTTTGAAGTGCGCCACCGTCGGTTTTCGGCCGGTCCATGCTTCCTGTGGTGTTTGATTCCCGAGGTTGTGATGTGGACACCGATTCTGTATATATACCGCACATTTTACCGCCTCGGCCCAGAACTCCTTTGGCATTCCCTTTTTTTCAGCATTGACCGAACCATGTCAAGTATGGTTCGGTTTTTCCTTTCAGCTACGCCGTTCTGCTGTGGTGAATAGGGTGCGGTGAGGAACCTCCTGACGCCTTGCTCCTCGCAAAAAGTTACAAAAACGCCTGAAGTATATTCTCCACCTCTGTCTGAGCGGAGCGCCTTGATGTTTGAGCCCGTCGCCTTCTCAGCCATCGTTTTGAATTTTTTAAATGTCTCGAACGCTTCTGATTTTTCCTTTAAAAAATATACCCACGTCTTTCTTGAGTAATCATCGATGAAAGTGATAAAGTATCTCCTTCCACCAAATGATTCTGGTGTGATTGGCCCGCATATGTCTGTATGTATGAGCTCGAGTGGTTTGCGCGCTCGATATTCTGCCTGCTTCTGGAACGACGTCCTCGAATGTTTCCCGATTACGCAGCTTTCGCAAAGTTTCTTCTCACCCTCGATCACGGCATTCCGTGCACCATGCCTCGTTTGGAGAGCTCCTTTAGGCCTCCGTAGTGTAAATGTCCGAAGCGCATATGCCACAAGTGGTATTTGTCCTCTACGTCAACTTGCAAGCATCGCTCTTGAATCGCCTTCAGGTTGAGTTTGAACATTCTGTTCCTTTCCATCTCGACCCGAGCGACCATTCTTCCGTCTTTGTTTCTTAGTTGCAATGAGCGGTCCTTCATGAACACCGAACATCCTTTTTCAAGCAACTGCCCCATGCTTAAGATGTTCGTCTTCAAGTCGGGTACGAAGTAGACGTCCTCGACCGATCCTTGTCTGCCGTCGTTTTGAGAGAAGCATATTTTCCCTCGGCCTTTGACTTCTATCTTCGATGCGTCTCCAAAGGACACGTGGCCGTCATCGATCTTCTTCAGATCAGTGAAAAGATGTTTATGCCCGCTCATATGATTGCTGGCACCAGTGTCAAGATACCACACCATATCGTTGCCTGGACTCGTATCCTCGAGCGCCATCAAGAGAACGCCTTCGTCTTTTGGCTCTTCTTGTGTGATTAGATTCGCATTTTCGTCCACCTTTTTTTCGGACCAACAGTCTTTTGCGAAATGTCCGAACTTCCCGCAGTTGTAGCATTCAACGCTCGGTCGATTCGAGCGACCACCTCGCCATTGAGCTCGACCTCGTCCTCTCCAATTTTGATTGCTCATTTGCCGTTGTTCCGGATTGTATCCTCGTCCTCGGCCTGAATTTTGACCGAAACCTCGTCCTCGTTGACCTCGTCCTCGACCTCGGCCGTGATGCGTATATAGCGCCTTGTCATCTTTCAACGATAACTTCGTCTGTAGAGCCTCGTCCAGCGATTCCTGCTTCTTCTTTTTCTTCCGTTGCTCGTGAGCTTCGAGCGAACCGGAGAGTTCGTCGACCATCATTTCTTCGAGATTTTTGGATTCTTCAATAGCGCATACCACGTTCTCGTACTCGTCCGTCAGAGAGCGAAGAATTTTCTCGACGACGCGGGCTTCCGTTAGGGCCTCACCGTTACTCTTCAACTGATTCGAGATGGTTTGTATTCTCGTTATGTAATCAGATACGCCTTCGCCGTTCTTCATTCTCGTCATTTCGAATTCGCCACGAAGAGTTTGCAACCGTACTTGTTTCACTCGGTCGGTGCCTTTGTACGCTGTTTCCAGTTTTTCCCATGCTTCCTTCGAATTTTGGCGCTTGCTATCTTTTCGAGGCCGGGATCGTCTAACGCTTGGTGGATGAGGTTGAGCGCGATCTTGTCTAGTCTGCTAGATTCTTCCGACGCCTTAATTTGAGCCGCATCGTCCGTTTTTTTCGGTTCGGTGTACCCTTTCTCTACGATGTTCCAGACTCCTTGTGACCCGAGCAGTACCTTCATTCGAATAACCCAACTATCATAGTTGAGTTTTGTGAGGCGTGGGACGGGCATGCTAGCGTATGACATGGCTCTGATACCAATTTGTTATTTTTAGATGTGCTGTGAAAGAATCCAACGTGGGTACTTGGAATATTTAGATTGGCGAGTGTTTGGTTATGGAGCTAAGGTAGAGTGTCGAGTTCTTGTTTGAACAGAGGAACAATACCCTTTATTTTTCTTACTGTGGAGGATGCATGAAAGTTTTCTGACACAAAACACTCGTTATTTCTCTCTATCGTTCGTTCTCTCTTACACCATGCAAGTCTATTTATATATACACACAACTACTAAAAGCCAAAGAACAATGATAAGTCAAAAGATGAAATACGGCTAAGCATGCCTTAGCAAACCTTTTGTAGTCTAAGTAATTTATCTCCTTTGTCTTCTTCTTTAGATATTTCTAACTAAAAATCTCTCCCATTGAAATTATTTGTTTTCTTTGTATTCTTCCTCTGATTTTCTTTGGCTTCAAAGATATCTTGCGGCGTTTTTTTATTTTCTGATGTCTTTAATATTTTTTTTATTTATTTTATTTTATTTTATTTTGAGCTTATTCAACACTCAGATGGTTTCCAATGCCTCTTCCTCTGATTTATGAACCAATTGTTTATCTGCTTCTGATCTAACCAGTTAGTTCCCCCAACGATATCTTGTCGGCTTCCTACATTTCGTTAAATAAGAAACATAAACAAATTAAATTAAATTATAAGATCATCATCATCATCATCATCATCATCATCATCATCATCATCATCATCATCATCATCATCATCATCATCATCATCATCATCATCATCATATTATGGGGATAGAGAATATACTGACCGTTGGATAAGGCCATTTGAAATGGACGTTCCACCATTGTAGCAGAGTCTGCCTAGCTTCTTTGGGCAGCTTTCCTTTCTTCTTCTTCTTCGAAAATTCTTTCTTGAGACTGCTTATATGTCCGCCGTACATCATAAGAAGCTTGTTCTTCAGCTTGTGAGGGTCGCCGGAGCTTCCCGGCGCTTCTGTCTCGTCTCCGCCGCTCAAATCGTCGTCCGACGAAACTGTGACGCGTCTTCTGCGACAAAAAGAAAAACACAAAGGTAATTACAGGCAAAATTGGGCCAAACAGTAAGTAGGCCCAATAAAACCCACCATTAATGGGCTGAACGTGGAAAGCCCAATCAATACAGGTAAAAATAGCCAATAATGTCCAGAAATCAGTACTATAAAAGATGTGGGATCCACAGAACAAGATAGGACCCACAATTCACAATAATTACACCATCTTCCATCACAAAGCTCAACGGTCTTCATGGCGACAAAAACATTTATGCCCAAAGATTTACACTGTACGTTAATTTAATATTTATCGACCGAAAAGAAACAAAATAATTCAAAACAAAGAAATAGAAACAAGTTAGTGCGTGGGGGGTAGAGTTAAAAGCGTGGGCCGTGTTTCAGCGTAACCCGGGCGGCCATGTGAACTTCGACCAAGGGCTCTTTCAAGATAAAGCAAGGCCCACATTATATATATTTTTTTTTTCTTCATATGTATTTTCCTTCTTGTATATAATGTTTCCATGACATTATTAATTTTATGTCATGCCTAATCCAGACAATTCCTTGGACCTACTTACATATCAACTAATCTCACTATTATACGGTGAGATAACTAAGTAACCGTCACTTTCACAAAGGTAATGACGATTAAGAATCATTAACAGTCTATATTTATAGCTAGGGTTTGACAATGCACGTGGCAAATGTGTCGTTAATATTAAGGTTCTTTTGTGAGGTTCGCGTCTAAGTGTATTATCTACCTAATTAAGTATGAATTAGCTTTCAGGCGAGATATAGATATATGTGTATGTATCTATTGGAACTTGAAGCCAAGTCTGGGACCTTAAAATCATTTACGACAAAGGTTTTTCTGGACCTTGACAGAAATCTAAATCTTTATTAGGTAATATAATAGTACTAAAAACAGTGTAGCAAACATCCCTTCTTTAGACCCTAACTACGAATTATCAAGATACATACTTAGTTTATAATTAAATCTTAGGCATTATACGATTAAACCTAATACTCTCTAAGAGATGAAAAGTGATATATGATGATAAGAGGAGCAAAACTCTATGACATGTCACCTGCACTATGACATGTCAAAATCAGAATTTGATGAATGGATTTAGTTCCAACGCTTTGGATTCTTTGCTCTGACAAAGAAACCAAAGACTAATGCTAGAAAAGAGCAAAAGAAGGAGAGAGTTAATGAGATGGATAGGAGCTAGGGAACCTATAACCTATTTCATCAATCAAACTGCAGTAAAACTAGGAAGGGGAAAGTGTTAAACACTGTTCAAAGTTAATGCCAGA
Source organism: Craterostigma plantagineum (assembly GCA_027422505.1). Lineage (NCBI taxonomy): Eukaryota > Viridiplantae > Streptophyta > Magnoliopsida > Lamiales > Linderniaceae > Craterostigma > Craterostigma plantagineum. Next base: position 88,465 of record JAPQWV010001136.1, on the reverse strand, counting down.
ATTCAAGTGGCGTAGTTATTACTAAACCTACAAAAGAGTCATCGTAGAAGCTGAGTAATAACAAACGAGTGCAGAAACATCCTTAGATAGCACAAAAGGAAGCAAATTTATGAAGAAAAACCCATATAGACACATCATATTATCATTAGGGTTTCTTGTTGGTTGTTGTCTTCAAAAAATAATCCATTGAAAAATGAAATCAACACTGGGACAAAGCATAACTTGGTTTTGATCTTGGGTCATAAACTAAAATATGAGATGGTCGTACCTTTGTCTATATTGTTCAGCTGCGTTTCCATCTTGTAGAGAATGAGCTCGCTTCATCAAATGGTCTTAACAAATCTGTCTTGTACCTCGTCAACACGTCGCAGAATGTTTCCTGCTCATAGAATATACAGAAAATCCAACAAACTTCGTTGAGAAAAAGAGAGAGAGAACTGTGTCTGAAAAAAGAGGGAAGAAGGAGACCATAAACTCGTCAAGTTGAGGATCAACTCCTACTAAGGCCATGGAATAAGCTGCTTCTTTTCCGTGCTTGCACAAATTTTGGTCTTGACTGATTTCATCTAGCAAATTCGCTATCTCAGGCGGCGCGCCGACCTTATCCAACATCAAAATCGAAATAAATAAAAAAAAAACATGTAATAATCTACCTGATAAACTTCATACTAATCAGTAACCAGCAACCCTTCTCAAGAACGAGAAAGAAATCAATACATATTGCGAGATAGCATATGAAAGAAAACCTTTGGCACTCGATATGAGCGCTAACCAATCTTGGGTACAAAGGATGAGAGGCAATCCTAGACTTGATCGAACTGAATACTGGCCTCTACTATGCTCATCTTGGTCAGCTATATATGACAAATTTCTTCCGTTTTGTGCGCTGATAGAAGCTGATTCAGATTGCAGGGCGCACTGAAATCCAAACTCCTCTTGGTGTCCGAAAGCAGGCGGATAATAATTCATTTGATCTCTTGTTGATGATGACATGTTATTATTGCAGACGATGTTATTCTGAAGAGGATGGTAGTGATGATCGTATACGCTGTATTCCACAGAATTAATCATCATAGAGTTCTCTGGGGACATTAAAGGTTTGTCTGCGTAGTCTTCACAGCTTGAAACGATACCATAAATGTCTTCCATCTTGTATTTAACTCTTCTTCTTGACCTAGAAAAAATAACTGATTAAGCAAAAGCTGAGGTTGTAGTTATAATGAGATAATTTGTGTTTCACGGTTTAACAGAACCACATATGGCTCTGTAAGTCGATGTTGTTTTAGGTCGAAGTGATGAAGAAAATACATGAATGGAGATGCTGGGAGGTTTTAGGTCTAAAGGGAGGCCCATTCATTTTATTTAAATATATGTAATTATATGAACGAACCTAAGTTAATGTAAACAGTAGAGTTTATAGGTTAGTGTAGGCACACATGCATCTGATATAATACTACTATACATCGTATGCTGCCCTTTTCTCCAAGCTTTTGATTAGCTTTTCCGAAGTTGAATTTTATTCTTTTGAAAAAATCGAACAAGCATTTAGTTCCGTCCGTAAAAGAATTCTTAACATTGCGCGGGGCCCATCGACCAAGATGATAAGATATTGTAGGAAAATAATCAAATGAACTTCCAAAAAATAGAGAGAACAAACAATCAACACAAATCGCAAGATGTACATCTTTTTCTACTTGTAGAAATAATTTAATGTTAAAAATAGGGAAAGTGATTGTTTTTAATATAACCGAATAATATAGTTATCGAAAATTTCTAAAATTAAATTTCATTTATTAAATATTATCAAAAGATAGCATATCAAATCATGCTTAGATTGATTGATTGATTTGACATGAGGTCTTTCTTTGCCTGATAAAAGCAGCCGAGCTTTGCCAGCCAGCCTCGTCCATCCAATAAAAGCCCATTATTTATTATTTATTTTATGGGCGCACTATAAGCTAAGTTTTCCTAATATTAATTTAGTTTTTGCAGTGTTTCAAAATATGTAGTTTTACATCGTAATACGTAGAAAGATACAGAAGTCCAAACCTTTGTCATCGAGGGTTCCATATATGGGGGCCTTTACATTAGGGTCCGCCGTACTATATATGACTATTAATTAAAGCCCATAATATTCTATTGCTATTCAAATTAACTTCATATGATAATTATTAAAAAATACATTTACAACACACTCACCTGGTCGACTGTGAATAGCTTAATGACAATACATTCTTGAGAAGGACGGACAAATTTATCTCATATGTGTAATAAAAAAATGACAGACGATGAGTTTTGGGCTTGAATATATTTGCAGATAGCTCTCCTTTATATAGTGACGATTGACAATATGTTAAGACTAATAATGTGTGTTTGACCTACAACTATGCAAAAAGAACTTATTCTATAATCATGATAACTTTAAGATAATAACAAGTAAAGAAGTCAAACCACAACGTGTACTACTACTGATTGTTTGACGTCCATTTCTATTGACCAAAAGATACATATAAATATAAGTAATTAATCAATTCCTAATTAAAGTTTAATTTAATAGTTGACTTTGAGATTCTCTTGACACACCTCCAAGCCACGTTCCTAGTTCTACTTGATAGCTTTGCATGTGTTTTGTGACAATAGGTTCGCAGAAGCCACGACTTCTCTCAGTTCAAATTATCGTTAGCTAATGGGGCTAATAATTAATATTAGATTATCAATACCGTACGGACATGAGCTATAATTATTTTAGACAGTTAAAAAAAGGATAGATAGATTCGATGACCATTTTGAGGGAATGAGTGAATTTTTCATTACTATCTCCCTTTATTATAACTATTATCTTTTTAATAGCATCACAAAAAGTAATTCAATAGCCAGACAATTACATATTCTTCACACTCGACATAATCAAAATTTGGGACTACGGTGATGTTTATCGTATTTTCTATGGACTTATGACAACTATAGTTTCGTTCGGCGTAGCTGAAATTATGTTTAATCAAGTAAGGCTTAATTACGAAATCAATTGCAACATGAAAAATAGAGAGAATTTTTCACAAGAACTTGGCATTTTAGTACATTCAAGCCCACCTAATATTGCTAATGATTCAAACTATTTCGGGCACAATAGACACATGAGGAATCCAAGTTTTGGGCTTTTAAAAGAGCCCATGTAATATTTCTGAGCAATTGAGGAATACATACATACATACATACATACATACATACATACATACATACATACATACATACATACATACATACATACATAATCAATCAAGAAAGTTTCAAAGTTCAATGCATAGGCACACCCGCCATTTTCATGTGGAACGTAAAATTCAAATCGTAAAGTTGGTCGGTCTTATATACACAACATCGTAATATCAAACGACAAAAGGAAAGAAAGAAGAATTCAATGGGTGGCACTGAATCCTACGCTTGATGGACATATATAAACAAACAAGTCCTACATACATAGTTCAACTCAAGCACTGAAGGCTCATCAGCGTTCGACGCATATCTCAAGGAGGTTGGGCTCTGTTTCGTGTTATATCGTTTTGTGAAGTTCTGTTTCAGCTTTAACTTCTAGTGGCAGAAAATTGGTTTCTTCGTACAACATAGGATCGAGAAAGAACGAAGATGGAATCCTCCGACGGCACGAAGACTGTTAGGATCAACATAAAACAGGGTTCAAGAAATTCCGAGGTTCAGTGAGAATCCTACTGAAACTATTGTGAGCAGTCTCAGAAACTACGTGGAGACGAAGGCTTTAGTACCCAACGGCGTAACTCTTGGGATCTGCGCTGTTCTTGAAACCGCCCGCGATGGGTCTCTCTCGGAGCTGTACAAGGTTTTGGAGTCGGGCTTATCTGCAACAACGAAAAGGTCGTATATGGGTAAGTGTAAGTCTCTGTAACTAATAATCCTCTGTTTTTTCCTGGCGATCATATGTACAAAAATCTTGAGAAACGTGTTTTGAGCTTCATCTTGGCGACCATGGCGGGCTTAATAGGTTCGCCATTGAGCGCCAGGCTGTGAATGAAGCGTCTTTCTGCTGCCCCAATGAGCTTGGATGCCAGCCTCAGGTTGAGTTTGCTTGTCTTTATATTACAGCACATCATAATTCTGTTTTTATCTGCAGCAACTTCCCATCATTCTTGGTGATGGAGGAATATCACAGGCTAGAGAGGTAGGTCTCTGTTTTTTTCTCTTTCTCCATGATTATGGAATATGGATTTTGTTTTCTTGAAATGTCTGACAAATCTCTAGACCATTGCTCCGTTGAGACGATCGTTGATCTCTTGAGACGAAGGAGTACGACGTGGACATGTCGAGCGACGCTGGTTCTGCAATTTCGTGTACTACCATTCTCTGTACTTTGCACAACAGAGAGGTCATAAATCCCTTTTCGTGCATATTCCTCCCTTCATAAGAATCAGTGAGGAAGCTCAGATGGAGTTTGTAGTAGCACTTCTTGAAGCTATAGCATCAGCCTCTTGAGTTCATTTGAGATATATAACGAGCTCTTACAAAGAATATATCTGATGTTTTTTCTTGCTAATAGATGAATGTAAGAAGTCCTCTTTTTATCTGTTAAGTAACCCAAGAAGGACCATAATTGTCCAAGGTGTATTCGTTTTAATTAAATTCTTCGTAACTGAGATCATAAATTGATCGTAACGTTGGAGGTTACACAACAGGGATGATCAATCCATCAATCAAAAGAAAAGATGTAACCCCAACCACTCTGTTCTCTCCCCATCCTCTGTTTCCTTCCATCTCATCATCTTCTTCTACGGACGAGACTTTGAAGTATACTATCGGAAACAGGGGAATATATTCAGCTCGCGATATGCGAAAGCGAAGGCCTAGACCACAAAGTCCAAACCGAAGTATGCAACGGCAAGATATTCACCGGCGGCGTTCGATAACTGGTGCATGACGTGCCAGTTGATAGCCGGCAGCAGAGTGGATGAGACGAGCGTGTCGACATATTTCATTACGTTTAGCAGCAGTTACTGTAATGGAGAGTGCGACTCGCGAGTATACGAAGATGGGAAATTGGAGCTTAAGGTTGGGAATAAATGGCTGACTTTCCAAATCGTGGAAGAGCTTTGAAGAAGTTTTCCTTATGTGGAAATGGTTATTTGTCGCAGGAGAGTCGTGTCCCTGCGGTGAAGGCCGCGGCGGAGGTCGGCGGTGGTGAAATTTAATTTAATTTGGTCATAAAAAATTGAACTATTAATATCGTATTATTCTGTACAAAACTATTACAGACTAGTGTACAGAAAGATGAAGACTTTGTCAGTCATCTTTCTTCAGTCGACCATCTCTCTGAAACCATTTCCCACTAAATTACCAAGTTATTATTAATTCTCTGTTCTTCTCAATAAGGATGAACGTTTCTTGAAAATCCGCCGTTCACGGTGGTGAAGAGGCCCATCAGCTCAGGCCTGTACGGCAAATACGTAGGCATCCTCTTCTTATCTTCTTTCCCTTTACGCCTCAAGTAGATCTCGTGGGCGGAGTAGACCGCCCTCCTATTACCACCGCCCTGTCTTTTATCCGTTGGCCGGACGGCGACGCCGCTCTTCATCTTATCCGGCGTCTTGCTCGGCGGCGCGTGGTGCTCGTTCAAGAACACATAGGCGTCGCGCCCATCGCTGTTCGTCCTAGAGACAAGATCCTTGAAACGCCATATCTTGGAAAACCCAGTCGAGTTGCTCTTCTTACAGGCGTCCGAGGATGACGTCACCTCGACCACCCTTCGGCTCGATAGGTCGCAGTAAGGGCCGGAGATGACGTCAGCTAAATCTTCCTCTCTGTTTTTGCGGCGGCGGTGGTCTTCTTCTTTTGTTTCGACGAAGATCTTCTTCACGGCGGGTTTTCTGGGCAAGTTTTCTCCGCCGAATACTAATTCTTGGTTGAAGAGCGGAAAAACGGGCTTGATCTCTCCGTCGACGAACGCCTCGTCGGCGGACACCAGCGACAGTTCGCCAAACGACGACGTAAAGGAGAACTCGTCTTCTTCTTGCCGTTCTCATCTTCATGCAAATCGGATTCAATTCTCACCTTTTCTTCAACACCTTTCTGCATATCGAAAGATTTTTCTTTCTTTTTCTATTTTTTTCTTTCAGGGATTTCCGCAATGAGTCGTCGGTTAAGCAAGCTCGAGAATATAAATTTTGGAAAGAGATGTTATGTTTGAGAGGATAAGCCTTAGCGTAGGTAATGAATTTAAATGCGGGTTGGTTTTCAGTTGCACGCGTAAACTATTTCATTTTTTTTATGTGGAAAATGTATTCTAATATTTTAATCTTAAAATAAATCTTTCAAACTACAGCATCTTCAAACGTCATAAATGAATAAATTCTGAAGAAGCTTCTGAGATATCATTATGGCATTTTTTTTTTCAGACAGCCATCCATCTAGAAGTAAGTACACTAAGTCAATGTAAGCAGGGGAAAGATAGTTATTGCGCATGTATTCTAGAACTACAAGGTCAACGCAAAGACTCCAAGGCGTTATTTAGAATTAATTCACTATTGATACGAAGTTAGTAAAGACAATATGGGCCTTAATTAGAACTAGATGTTAAAGCGCAAAAACTTCCTCTAAATGATGTTTAGCCCATTATAGGCCCACAGCGTGGTGACCAAGCTATGGCGATTAGGTCCCTGAAAGGTTATGTAATATCATAATAACCCCAGCGGTGTTCTTAATTTCGACGAGATAGATTTGGTTGAACACCAAATACCTCGACACCCGACTGCCGCCGGTCTCGCTAATCTTCATCTGCCGACGAAAGCTTCATTCGTGATTGTGAGTTTTTTTGTTCGATTTAGTTTATGACTTCATTTATAATTCAAGTTGTTGTCAGTTTTCCCTACTGTCGTATTCGGAAATTAAATCCCTAATTTATGTTCTTTTATTTCTATATCCGTTACACTGTTTTGGATTGTTGAGACTTGAGTGGGAGATTCAAGTTGGGCGGATTTTGGATCCTTGTTTTCTTTCGCTTAGTGGAAAAGGTGTTATTGTCTTATTTGTGTCTCGATTCTTTTATTTTGTGCGATGAAGCATTTTGGAGTCGTCAAGCTTGAATCTTTCTCATCAGAGTTCTGGTTATGAAAAGCTTTGATTTCGTTATACTATTGATCACCACGTTTTTCCTCTGGGCCTGTACGTGTTTTGGTTGTGCGGCTGTGGTGTTAGGGTTAGGTAAACTTGATCTATGTTTCATTGACCTATTCTTAATGGATAATTGAGTTTTCAGTGTTTTCTGGGTTGCTGCAGAATATAGATTGATATTGCTCTCCTTTTCCATTATTTTTTCATTACCTCTCTCGATTTCTCTTCACTTGAATATGATCTTCTTACCGATATTATTCTCCTTTTCGCAGCTTCTGATTTCTTGTGTTTAGACTATATAGTCTGTAAATTTTATCGTTAGAAGAGACTTCGCCTCGGCGTTCTCCTTCAAAATTTCAACTGGAGATAGGATTTGAAATGGCCGGTTTGTTCTCTGGTGAGCCCTCCCATCATGGAACAACTGAAACAACTCCGGCGGAAGGTGGTGGGCGTTGGTATTTTCGAGGAAGGAAATTGAAGAAAACTCCCCATCTAGACGGGACGGTGTTGATCTGAAGAAAGAATCATACATGCGAAAGTCATATTGCACATTTTTACAAGATCTTGGCATGAGGCTCAAAGTGTGAGTCCATTTTATTTTGTCTGCAACTGTTTGTGTCTTTTTTCTATTTTATTTTAAGTCATCAGTTCCTTGGTTTACCTAGATTGACTGCTGAAACTTTTCTTCTATGTGGAATTTACATGCTTTTTCGTCTTCTATTTCGCTTTTACATGATGCAGGCCTCAGGTAACCATTGCTACAGCCATCATTTTTTGCCATCGCTTCTTCCTTCGTCAGTCTCATGCAAAAAATGACAGAAGGGTGAGTTGTTTCTGCATTCGTACTATTCGTATGCCTGTTCATTTTCCTATTGATGAAATTGTATGCTTGTTGCACTTCTTGGACTTCTAGTATCTTTTGGTACTTTTGGACTTCTAGTGTGCAAGTTTTCAGAAACAGAACCCAGTAGGCAGGGGCATCTCATGTTTTATGGCGCACTTCTTGCATTATTTCTTTTGTTTCGTCCTGGCTTATATAAATGTTTTTTTATCTGTCACAACTTTATTATTTTTCAACTAAGGATGAGACATTTTCCGTGCTAAGTTGTATGGAAGTTCAATTTTTTGTGTCTCTGTTGTAGACGTTGTTGGGATTTATATGACTTTAATTTGTTTGTACTACCAGACCATCGCTACGGTGTGCATGTTTCTGGCGGGAAAGGTTGAAGAAACTCCTCGTCCTCTGAAAGATGTCATTCTCGTGTCATACGAAATCATTCATAAAAAAGATCCAGCAGCTGTGCAAAGGATCAAGCAGAAGGTAACATTTTCCCTCCTCTTGTTGCCAACTATTGATTTGCCTTTATTCCTTTTATCCATCTGCTTTGGACTTTCTGCTCTGTTCTATTGTTATGCAGCTGAAAGCTTGCAGAATAGTTGGTTCTTCGCTTTGTAATATTTATGCTCAATTCTATCTTATTTAGTACCTCGAGGAAGCAATATGTGCTTATATATATACAGTACTGATACAAGACCTGGTCCTCTTTGCAGGAGGTCTATGAACAACAAAAAGAACTTGTATTACTGGGAGAACGAGTTGTTCTTGCAACGCTGGGCTTCGATCTTAATGTCCTCCATCCATACAAACCCCTTGTAGATTCTATAAAAAAGTTCAAGGTTGCTCAAAACACCTTAGCTCAAGTTGCATGGAATTTCGTCAACGATGGGTATGACGCAATATCATAAGTTTCGATTTTAAAATGCTTGTGGGCCAAACCTTCCGTTTTCACCTTTTGACCGAGAAAGGGTGTGCAGGCTTCGAACCTCACTCTGCCTACAGTTTAAGCCCCACCACATTGCTGCTGGCGCGATTTTTCTTGCTGCCAAGTTTCTTAAAATAAAGCTTCCAGCTGATGGAGAGAAGGTTTGGTGGCAGGAGTTTGGTGTCACCCCACGCCAATTAGAGGGTTTGTATTCGCCTTCTTTTGCTTGCTTTACTTGCACAACATCAAGCATAAGTAATTGTGTTGCAGTACCTTGGTTAAATGTTAGAAGATCTGATCCATTAGTGAGTCTTCTTGATTTGCAGAAAAAATCATGATGCTACTTCCCCTTAACTAGATTTTGTGTTCTCTTTCTTGCAGAGGTCAGCAATCAAATGTTAGAGCTGTACGAACAAAACAGAGTACCTCCATCTCAAGGTAGTGAAGCAGAAGGTAGCGTTGTCATAGGTGGCCAGCGGCCAACGTCTAAAGGCCCCGAAAATCAAGACCATATTGCGAGCCACAGTTCCTCCACGGTGCAACTTCATCAAACCCGCCTCCTCAAAAACCGACCCTAATCACACCCGCACCGAGAACCACGGTGGATCTTCTAGAAACAGTCAACTGCGAATCGAAGATAATGTTAACTCAGTGATCGATAGCCCTGCAGATGATCGCAAGGGAGATGAGATTAACGACCGTGAATCCATGGATCATCGCCAGAGGAGCTTTGAAGAGAAATTTAAAAGAAATGGAGGAGATGAAAGCGAAGGGAGTGTGAAAGAGTCAAGGGATAACTCAGAAGCGAAAGATAAACAACATCAGATGAGAAATTCCTCAAGCAAAGATCCTATGGTGGTGGCGGCCCAATCGCCCCAAGATGCCAAGAAAATGCTAGACAGGGAGAAGCTCAAGGCTGCCTTCGTAAAGAGGAAGGCCCTTGGAGATATTAACCGTAAGGCTGAGCCCGTGGATGAGCTTGAGAGGGAATTGGAGGACGTCGAAGTGCCCGGCTCGAGTGAAAAGGGTAAAAACCCGAAAAGAAACAGAATTCTCACCATGTGAAGACAGAGAAGCATTCTCATGGTGGTTATGACGCCGTAGAAGAAGGGGAGTTGGAGCCTTTTGATGATGGCGAGAGGGTTAATCCTAAGTCGACAAACCGCAAGAGGAAGCTGAGCAGCAGCCCTAACTCGTCGTCCCAAAAGCAAAATCATATTTCTGCTTATTCGAGTGATTTAGCAGAGGATAGGAATGGGCTGGTGAGACATGGATATTCAGACAAGAGACAGCAGCATCAGTTGCAGGAGAATCATGTCTGAAGCCTACATACATACACGTCCATGATCTGATATGAGCTCCTTTGTTTTGTATCGTCTTATGTTTGGTTTGATCGATGGGTTTCGACATGGATGGAGGTGTCTTATGATGTATGAGTTTCAGATTTTATCTTGTTTGATATGATGGTACAATGAAGGGGAAATTGTTGATACATTCATAGCATGGCTTAATCATGCAATTTCAGGACAGACGAGAGAGATGAAGATGATGTTGTAGCAACACCTCTTTTACTTGGGATTTTTTCTTTTCCTTTTTTTTTTCCTTTTTCTTTTTCTGGCTGAAGATTCAAATTTCTGTGAGTATGAACCGTCTCATGTCCTTGTCTGAATATATTCCAATTATGTCGTAGTCTATGTTCAGTTCAACAAGTCTTTTGCAATCAAGCATCTTGAATAATGGACACGTAAACCTCTTCCTAGTCTTCCTTTTTTATTTACTTACTCTTTTATCTTTGTAACAATAAAGGAATAAGTTGTTGGAAATGAACATAAGTGAGCTATATAGCTTAAAGAAAGGCCTTTATTTGCTCAAATTTAATATTCGTCAACTTTGTTTAATTCCAATTTCCTCGATAATCTCTTGCAGGCCATCCATCATAAATAAATCCCGCAATCAATATCTAATCAAAGCTCTGAAGCTGAAGTCCCAACCGCTAATATTAATAGGTGCCTGCAATTGATGGGTTTAGTGGGAAATCTGAGAACGTCCTTCCTGTAGGAATGTATGAGTGTTCTTTCTTTTCACTAACCTTTTTTGAGGTCCTGATCTGAAGAAGATGAATGGCTTACAATTGTTTTTTCGGAAATAGTACGAAAGGTACAATCTTTGATGTGAATGTGAACCCTGTTTTTTATGCTAGCTTTTCTGGACACTAGTGCTTCTGTTGTCCATGTCGCTTGACTGTTAGAATAATATCAAGTCAGCTTAAAGCTTAAGGTGTTAACTGTTGGCTTGTTTTAGGAATAGAGATTACAATAGTTTCAATATAGGGTACCCTATGAACAGTCGCTGGTTAAATAAATCTTTAAAAATTGCTAGCTGGTTTTGGCTGCTAAGATATAGTTGTAGTGGATTTTATCTTTTGCGGTGGAGTTATTCGTTGATTGATTCCTCACAGTTGGGTTGGGGTCAGATTACTCATCTGCTCTGCATAAAATGGCTTTGATCTTCTCTTGTTCTCCAATTTTCCAGTTCTCTGTTTAATTGCTTTGGACATTATTAGATCTCTTAGCCATGATGTGTTTAATCTCCTTAATGTTTGTCTTTTCTTCTGCGGGTAATTAAGATCATATATTTCTTATATTGAGAGAAGGACAAAGGAGCCATAACTAAGCTCAGAAGCTATCATCAGCAGCCTTCGAATCGAATCTCTTTTCGGAGTGCTTATGGAGACTCGAACAGCCAATCGAGTAACGCAAGCATTCGAAGGACTCAATAGCTTTCTCCGAAGATGCATATACTTCATCCTTTCGACGGGCCCAATTCCCCAACACATAGCCTTCATCAGGATGGAAATCGAAGATACGCCAAGAAAATGAACTTGAAAGAAGGGTCGTCGGGCCATAGTGCTGGATACTTAGCTCTCATGAACATGCTAAGTTCTGCTACGAGCTAAACGTAAAGTACGTCACCGTGTACGCTTCAGCATAGACAATTTCAAGAGAAGGCCCGAGGAAGTCCAATCGACCATGGAACTGATCCAAGAAAAGATCGAGACTTTGATCGAAAAAGAGAGCATAGTGAACCGTTATGGGGTGAGGGTTCGATTCGTGGGAAACCTCGGTCTTCTGAGCCAATCTGTGATGTCTGCGGCCCAGCGAGCCATGGATGCAACTTCGAATAATTCGAGGGTTGTTCTGTCTATATGCATTGCCTACACTTCGACTGATGAGATCGTCCACTCCGTCGAGGAAAGTTGTAGGGGAAGAAGGAACGACGAAGATGGCTGTTGTTCTTCGTCTCCTATTACATTAATGGACGTCGAGGAGAGTATGTATATGTCTGAATCGCCCAATCCCGACATCATAGTACGCACTTCGGGCGAGACTCGACTGAGCAACTTTCTGCTGTGGCAAAGCGCGAATTCCCTTCTTTATTCGCCGAAGATACTTTGGCCTGAGATTGGATTCTGGCACTTGATGAGGGCCGTTATGGACTTTCAGCGGAACTTTCCGTACTTGGAGAAGAAGCGAAAACTGGGTAGATTTGAGGTGGGATTATTCGCCTAGTTTGATCATCGTTTTTTCATTACAGTATGTATATGCACTCGAAGGAGGATTCATACATCTATTATCAGATAAGTGGAGTAACTTCTACTGTAACTTTAGACTCTATTATCTCTTGATTGAGCTTCTATGGAGAGTGATGTTGTCTATAGTCGTTATTATACGGATACTAAGACGTGTGATAATATTTTTAGGACACGCCTAAGGCCCATTAAGATAAAATTAACTTAATTTCAGGACATTTAAGCCAAGCTTAACTTGAAAGCATATCATATAAATCGCAACTTCAATCAAAAACAAGAGGAGAAGAAAAGATTCGGTCCAATTCAGTAAGAACCCATAAGAGCTCTATTCTATCCCTTCAAGCCCACTCACTGTAGTGTAAGGTTTCAGTATTTAAAAAACAAAAAAATCATAGATTCTTGGAAATAAATCTTCTGCGCCTGATCAGAACTCATTATTACTCTTCACGTCTGCTTGTTAACTATCCAACGGTCGGAATTCAATTTATTTATGTACTATCTACGATCAATCTATCTATCTTAAAGAAAAGAAAGATGCACGGCAGAAATTGTTATATTATATTCTTTATAGTGGTTCGCAGCTGCTCCGACGCTATGGGAAGCAAAGGACAAAGCGTTAAGAGATTTCTTCCTAATTAAATGATCGATGCAATGCACATGCATGTTTAGGTTGTATTGTTCTCTTGTCCTAATGCTTCGTTTATTTAATAATGCCTCCATGTGCATCGATTCATCACACAGTACGGACATTATAGTCGAGCCCTTTTGTCGTGTGCGTAGTAGACTAGGAGGTACTATTAAGATCGAATATTCTTGAAATATTACTGTTTTGCTGGGATTCTTCTTTTTTTTCTCCGATAATATATGGTTTGATTGGCTAAAATATCTTAGCAGCCACAATAGTAAGCAATTTGGTGGATTTGATTAAAGAAAAAAACGGTAGTTTATGCAGCTCGCGTATAATTATTAGGTGATAATCCACACTCATGCATGTGGTGGGGATACTGAGATAGTACTAGTTCTGTCTGGACGATGATAATAATTAGGAAAAAGATAACATTTTTTATGTAATAACTGGGATTTGTAAGGTCCACCTGGGAGCCAATTTAGATCATCTCCAACCATTCCATTTAACGTTGTTACAATTAAATTCCCCCATACATACAGTTTAAACAGTACTGACAACTCCAACCATCTCCTCTATATTTTCCTCAAACCTAAACTATATTAGTCTATTTATTTTATGTTATATTTAATATTAGTTAATGATTTAAAATATCAATGATACTTCATCGGCTCAATTATAGAGTAATTACCATCATTAAAGTTCACAAAAAATTATAATATTGACTTATATTTAATTAATTAAATTCTTGAATTGAAATCATAATATTATAAAAGAAGAAATTTTAAAGAAAATTACTGGAAATAATTGAATTTTAGTCCTTTTTTTCTATTATAATCTAAGATTCGAAACTAAGTTATAGAGTTTTAAAATTGAAGAAAAAAATTATATGGATATCCAAGTCATATTGCTTCCCTAATTTTATCTTATTCCTCATTTTGAAGTATTATTGTATGTGGAGTAAATATAAAACTGTAACATTAACATATGATAATATTAATTTATTATTTAAATAAGTAAAATTATGAAAAGAATAATTGATATCACAAAAGTAACCAACCATAGGAAAGTAAGTTTTTTTAAAACAATAATTACAAAAAAAAAGGAAAAAGGAATTAAAAATTTATTAATTCGTATTTTTCACCGAAATATATATGGCAATTTCGTAATTCTATAATTACTGGATATATATGTAATTATATAATTTTCCCCAATTACCATCATCCATCATCGTCTTCTCCAGCTTTCAATTTTACAAAAGAATATGTAAGTTTGGTTCAGTATATTGTTGGCGTGGCAGCGGACCCGATCGAGTAATACCGCGGCTAATATTGGAGCAATTAAAATAAAAGTGAACACCGAGATTTAACGTGGAAAATCCCCAAACAAATCGGGGTAAAAACCACGGGCAAGGAAGAAGAATTCACTATAGGGGGAAATATAGGAGTTACAACCTCTCGTACTACAAAGGAGAAACCTCAATATCTCTCTTTATAGTCGGAAGAAAATATCGACAAACTCTCTATTATTTTCCCTCTATTATTCTCTCCTCACTGATCCCTTTGGATTTCTTCTGTGGGATGCCTTTACCATCGCTGGGATGTGCCATATTTATAGCAACGACTTCGCTATGTGAACAAAGCAAAAAATATTCAGCACACCAAAGGAATACTGCACCACTTTTTCACGCGTTAGCAGCCTTTGACCATTTCAAAACCCATGTGGGTTTATTAATATGTCGACATATATCTCACATCTTCTTTCTCTTCCCAGACAAACAAATACTCCCTCTGTCCCTGTATGTTTTGTACATATGGGTTCGGGCACGGTTTTTAAGAAACTGAATATTTTAATAATATAGAGGTATAAAAGTGTATATGTGTGACACGTCTTTTAAGAATATTTAACAGTATTATATTGATTGTGTGTGATAGTTTTTTACTAAATATGAAAATGTATAAAAGATAGTGGGACGCCCGATTGGTAAAATGTACAAAAATTACCGGGACGGAGGGAGTAAATTACAAGCAAAATATACAACTGTGAAATAAAAACAAATAGAATAAGAAAAAGAAACCTTTAGCGGGTGAACAGTGATCCTTCGAGCATAGCGGGACACTGTTGCCATCCGCCATCAATAGCATGGCGTTTGAGATCGGTTGGAGACCTTTCAACGCTATTTTTAGAGTAAAACGCGAGGGATACCGATGCGTTGGAGATGCTTAATGCTTTCTTGATACTCAACTCTCTAGCCAACTTGGTTTTAAGTGACGTACTATGTATTATTTGCTTAAAGTTCCTATCACCAATAAAATCCCTTTTCTCACTAATATATGTTTGCCTTCTTATGAAATATGATGCTTTATAATATTTGTGGTAATTAAGATGCTACCTAAGCTAAGCCGATGTGCTTTGAGAGGTTCCATTTTCCATCCCTAACTACGATGTCAGCAACATTTGAATTGTGATTTGTGTGTGGGTGCTTTCTCACTTGTTAGGTTCAATGCTTTATTGAACATCTTGTCACAATATAAGACATATAGTACATTGAAAATACGTGTAATTTTCCTTGGATCTAAATATTTAATCAACAACAACCTCGAGGTCCTCCACCTTGCTGGCTTATTGATTGATTGCAGACCACTCTTGGAGATCTACTATGCAATTCAACATCTTTATTGATGAATATTATATTATTATTTCAACGGTTATATAACAAGATGGCCATCGTTTTAATATACTCCACGTGAAACTCTGAAGTAATAAAAATTACAAAGTAGATAGACGGACAAGACAGCTGAAAGCAAAGAAAGAAAAATAACACAGGAAGATGTTCCTATGATTATAATAAATTATGAACGACGACCTACCCTTTTGCTCTTCAGCCAATCGCAAAAAAAAAAAGCAAAAGTACGATAATGTTAGCAAAGATGTTTTCGTAATGACAAAAGAAAACCCTTATAATGCATGTATGACTATCCGAGTCACCGATATTTTAAATTGAGGGGCCCGACGAGCAATGACAAAAATAATGCATTATTTAGTAAAAACAAATTAAAGTTTATTAATCATGCTAGAATGAACCAGCTAGCCAGACTATTTATTATTAATAATTGTTATTTTTACTTTTCTTTTTTTTTCTAAATATTTGTCCCACGAGTCTTCCCATAACGATCCAAGCATTTTGACTTATTATTACATCATTATTGGGATTTACGAAGTCTCTTAACTTAATTACATGTTCTGAAGAAGCTGTAGATACTCATCATACACCACGTTGGAAACTGAACACGCAGCAATAATGGCTTCAGAAGATCATCACCATCGCCGCAAAGGCCATCGTAGTCGTAGTAGTAATCGCTAACATCCCCTAACCCAAACGCCGGCGGCTGAACGGAAACTCCGGCGCCGCCTTTGCCGCCTGATGCCAAGCTGTCAACGGTCGCCGTCCTCGGCAAGGAGGAGCACAATCTCACTGGCTTTGGCAAGTACAGTACTTTAACAGCCCTATTTTTATCGCCATCGTTCCCTCGTCTTCTTCGATGATGTTACGGCTATTCTTACTCTTAGGCGCCGCCATTACATCCTCGTCTGCTCTTCTAAGAGACTTGTTCTTGCTTGCTGGTACTTTCTTCTTCGGATCTTTTCCTGGATTGTTTTCCCATTACTAGTTTGCTATTCTGGCGGGTTTTGGCAAATTACTGGTAATAATCCCAGCAGTTTGAAGCTTCTTGAGGAGGTAAGTGTTCCAATAATTCTTGATCTCATTGTCGGTTCGACCGGCAACCGACCCGCGATTAACGACCATCGATTTCCAGGAGTCCGTGCAGCCGTACGATCAAATCCTCTTCGTCTTCGCTGATGTTCCCCCTAACGATTCCTGCCGGAGATAGTTCATCCACCTCAATCTGCAGCTCTTACCACATCTCAACAGCCCTGTGTAATAAAATAATGTCAAGAAAACAACGTCACTTATGCAGTAGAGCGAGGTACAAGGACGCATGCATAGGGTATAACAATAATCGAACCAGCTTTCTTGGGAAGAGAACGCCATTGACCTTCGCCGTGCTTCTGTATGTACTCTGTGAGTAGAGCGTCTTCCATGGCCGACCATGGACCTCTCATTAACCCGACTTTTGAGCAACATGGAGCCCGACCCATTCTTTTTTTTTAAATCTTTTATAATTAATTAATATCTCTAGTCAATGAAGCTCAAGAGCTCAACACACACACTAATGGAAGAGTGAGAGAGAAACTAAGGGAAGGGCTAGTGAGCTTATTATTACCATATAGCCATTGAGGTGGCGCAGCGCAAGCTGCTACTTTATAGCCATGAGATGTTACTGCTTAGTAGAAAAATGTAACAACATAAAAATGAATGACGACGTAGAGTAATTGCATGAGAAAAAAGGCTGAGCTACGCCGACAGGGAAATCAACTTGTTCTAATTGTAACGACAAACATGGCTATTGTGTCGAGGATGTGATTGCTTCGGCCATCGGCCCATTCCAAACAAGATTCACGTGGTGAGCATTATCTATATCAAATAATTTTCCAATATATGTTATATTTTAGCGATATATTTTTGCTTCAAATCTTGAAACAAGTACTGCGAGAGTTTGTACGGCTGCTTGGACCGGTTTGCTCGGTCGCCGGAGTTGGACCGGGGCTTGGAAGTGCCACCAGGCCGGTTCGGACAGCTTGCTGACGTGGCACACGTTTTTGGAAATAAGGAATGTTATTTCGTGGGTCCCACCTGCTCCAAGGTTTTGAAGACCGGACCGGATCGACCTGTTGGACCACAAAACTGCAAAACGGCCGAAAATCCAGTTCAGTCCCGGTCCGGTCTTTGTTTTTAGAAAAAATGAAAAAAACAAAAAGTCCATTAAGTTAGAAGAAAAGAATTACAATTATGAATTAATTGGTTGGTCTAGTGGTGAATGTATTGAATAGTAGCTTAACGGGCCTGGGTTTGATCCAACCCACCCTTTATAATGATATTTATAATTAATTACTACCCAACATTTTAATTCTTTTAATTTTGACCCCAGTTGATATATTTAATACTTTTAAATCTCATGTTTCAACTAATTTGTAATCACCAACACAATTTACTTTATTTAATTGTTCCCTTAATTTTATAAAATATAATTTGAAAAAGTTCATAAAACATGTATATTTCCATGTTTTGTGAATGAATCATACATAATATATATTTATTATATTTAAGATACCGGTTTTCTTCGGTTTCATTCCAGTTTAATCGGTTAAGCCACTAAAATTTCCGGTTCGGTTCGAAACCCGGTTTCAAAACCTTGGTGAGGAGTACGGCGGCGTTTTATACGGATTAGAAGTGTGTAGATTGTTAATTAACTACTTAATTGATTTCTTGACTGTGTAGCGAGATTGGAGAAATCGTCAATAGTTGTTCAATAGAAATAAACAAATTTATGGTGTAATGAATTAAAACGCTTTCTTTGTAACGTTCTTTGTAACGCTTATATTGATTGCAAACGCTTATATGGATTTTTAGATGATATCCGTCGTCTTTTTGTCAAATTAACGCAGAACCCACAGTAGCCCTAATTTGCCTAACGTCCATTCTCTAAAAAAGATAAAGTTTAGTTCTCAATCCAGCGTTGAAGATCTTCGCTTGTGGTCGCTGATTAGATTTTGAGATTGGCTCTTTAGTCTCATCATCTTGATCATGCTCTGATTCTCGCTAGAAGGAGTGAATCGATTCATCCCTCGCAGGCAATGTTGTAAAATTCGCTAGGCACTAGTCGGTCGCCCGGAGGGACCTAGCCTAAGCGGTTTTCTAGGCGGGAATTAGTCGGTATATCGATTTATTATTATTATTTTTCTAATATTATAAATTTTTTATATATGTTAGTTATATATTTTAGTTAATATTCAGTTTTAATTTATTTAATTTCAGTTTTAAAAGGTCTACATACTCCTACTTCATTTTATTATTACTAAAACTCAATGTAATTAACTACTGATTATTAACTAATTATTACTAAAATTACCTCTATTCCCTTATAAACTAAAAAAAATCCTAAGATGGAATCGAACCCAAGACAAATTCCTATTCTTCTCAAACCACTGAGCCAGCCGATTACTCAAGTTCATCGAAGTTCATCCTATATATACATAAAGAATGAAAAGATGTGAGTCCCTTTTCTTGCATGTATAAACGTAGGCTTTCGATGAACTTCGTTGCTGTTCTGTTGAGTTCGTGGATATAGGGAATTCTGGCACATTTAATTGTTTTTTTTCATGTGATTCGTAATAGTTGAGGAACAGCATAAGAAAGCTCTTGAAGATGACCCATCAGTGTTCGATTACGATGGAGTATACGACGAGATGAAGGAAAAACAAGTTCGTCCCAAGCAACAAGATCATCAGGAGAGGAAGGGACACCATATGAAGCTGTCTCTTTTTTTGTTGTAATATGGCGTGCCTGCATTTTGGTTAATTATCTTCTAGCTCATGTGCCCTCCTAAATTTCTCTAAAGCAGCCTCGATACATTGAAGCGTGTTACCCTCGGGTCTAATCGACCCCGCGGCAAAACACCCGACCCATCTCAACTAACCTAACGACCTCATTCGAGGACCATAGGACAACACCTGCGACGAAGAACCAAGCCCTCGGAACGTAAGCATAAGGAGATCCTCGGGCGCTCCATCCGAGGGACTCGTACCCTCGAAAACACTCCAGGAAGCTACCCGAGAGGAAAGGAAGGACTCGGGTATATTTCCCGAGTCCGAGGGAAGACCTTGCCCTCGAGAGTAGCGGTCATCCGACTCGAAAACTGCCACGATTCGCCCACGATGATGCAAATAAGACGTGCAGAATAACCGCCTGACACTCGATAGGTTTAGGAAACGTGCCATCATGGGCGATAAGGAAGCTCGACCCCTAGGATCGCGGAACGTGGGTCTCAACCGTTGGAAAACCGCCCAAGGACAGAAGCCTATAAATACTACCAACGCACTCAAGAACAGGAGGTCTCTTCTCGCGTATCCTACCGTTACTCTGTCCAATTAATTACTCACAAACACACACTACACATCACTTTTTATGCCACTTTACACCTGGAACATGGAGATTACCCTCTTGACCTAGGCAAGAGGGCAAACGACCCCAACCCTTATCCTGTTTTCGAGTGATTAGGTAACTTGCGCGGTGGAATCTAGGTGGGAAGAAGTCTGTTAGTCGTCCGACGCGGTAGATCTATTTTTCGGCGGCATCAACTTGGCGCCGTCTGTGGGAACGTTTAGGTTTCTCACTAGTAGAAATTCAGTATGGTAGTTGTCGAAAATGATCGTGTGCCGCACCCGACGGCAACAGTCCGAACCCGGCGAATCCAGCCACGATGTTCGCGGCAATCATGCAAGAGATGCAAAGAATCGGTGCTGACGTGGGAGTCCTGATGGCTGAAAGGAACCGGAGAGGCAATGGATTCGGACAGAATGGAGGACGTGACGCCAGACGAGAGGAAAGCCAGCACGAGGACAATGAGGAGCGAGACGCTCAATCGGGCACTGGAGAACGGAGCGACGGTGATAATACCCTGGCGTCAATGCAGAGGAGAGCCCGAGCCGAGAGAAGGAGACGAGCCGACCAGCAACGCATGGATCAACAGCACGCCGATCAACAGGCGGCCGACTTGGAAAGAATGAGAGAGGAGATTCACCAGCTTCAAAATCTCGCAAATCCGCCCGAAGCCCCAATCATCCCTCGGGCCTCGCCGTTCTCTACCGAGGTGCTCACGGCTCCACTGCCCGAACACTTCCGATCTTTTGAAATGAAGAAGTATGATGGTTCCGGGCCACCAGAAGACCATTAGCTGCTTTTGAAGGAAATGCGGCGTTATACCAGCTTAGCGACCCCATTAAATGCCGACTCTTTGTGACTACTTTGGCAGGAGGAGCCCAGCAATAGTTCACTCTTTGCCCCCAGGAGGAATCAGAAGCTTTCACGACCTTACCAGCCACTTTTGAAGTACTTCTCAAGCAACAGAAGACGCCCTTCTTCGCAGTAAAATTGTTAAACATTAAACAGGGCGACAGGGAGAGCCTAAGAGATTATCTTCGACGTTTCAATCAAGTAAAGATGGAGGTCCCCAACATTGCGCCTGAGTTGCTCATTGGAGCATTCCATCATGGCTTGAGGGACGGGGATCTGTTCAGATCGCTGGTGAAGAAATATCCCACCACGGTAGAGGAATTGGTGGCTCGGGTAGAGAAATACGTCCGAGTAGAAGAATCGCAGGCTCGGGAGCCCGAGGATAGGAAACGCAAAAGTCCTCCACGAGAGCGTCGAAAGAGCCCACCGAGAAACCAAGATCGCAGGGTGTTTCCCCGAAGGGATGATCGCCCCTATCGATGCCTCCGTTTCCTAGGGTGGATTACCCGAAGCTGCGCGTGAACAAAATGCGAGCACTGGAGATATGTGAGGAAAATGATTTTCTTCGTCGACCACCTTACTTGAAGGCAACCCTAGGAGACCAATATCTAACACTTATTGCAATTATCACCACGAATACGGGCATACTACAGAGGAGTGTTTTCAGCTGAATCGAGAGCTAGAAAAGTTAATCGCAACCAACCCCGAAGCACGAGCCAAGCTTGCGGGGAATGAGGGTGGCTTTGGACCAGGCCCAGATATCCTGGGGCGGCGAATCGGTTTAACACCCGACAAGACCGCCAGCCTCAAAATCAGAAAGAGGCGCCTAGAAGAACACCGGAGGGGGACGAGAGGCGAGGCCCCAGGCCAGTAAGGAATGACACTTTGAGGAACCAGGACAATAGAGGCGCGGGACACCGGAGATCACCCGAAAGGACCGCACCCCGACAGATCAACATAATCTCGGGAGGACCTACAGGAGGGGATTCAAACCGAGCAAGGAAGGCCGGGGTTCGCCGGTTGGAAAACTTTGAAATCAAGATAGGAAGTAAGCGCTCGGAACCTACTATCAGCTTTGGTCCTGAGGATTTTCATGGAGGCGACGATTCTCATGAGGACGCCTTAGTCATTCGAGCTGAGGTGGCCAACCATGACGTTGGCAAGGTTTTCGTCGATAATGGAAGCTCCGTCAATAATATACAAGAAGGCCCTCGATCAAATGGACTTGGGAGCATACTCTATGGACAAGGTGGAAACGGCTCTGTTTGGCTTCACGGGACACTGCATCGAGCCGTGGGGATCTGCATCTCCCACTCACCCTCGGGAAAGGGACACTCGAAAAACGCGGATGTAGCCATTCATGGTCATCAATGGAACGAGCCCGTACAACATCATCCTAGGGAGACCTGCCCTGACCTCTTTCAAGGCCATTGCTTCGGCCCTACACCAAAAGATAAAATTCCCCGTAGGGGACAAGGTTGGGGAAGTTGTGGGAGATCGCAAGATGGCCAGAAAATGCTACGTGGAAGAGGTTCGCGCCGAGACCAAGTCCGCCAGGACCCGAAAGGAGGATCATCCGAGAGGCATTGTACGCCATTGGAACTGCCCAAAAAGAAGACCAGGAAGAAGAAACCGAAGAAGTGGTGATCAATCCGCCAGAAGGGATAGTCAAAGTTGCAAGGATCTTCCCCAGGACCTGAGGGAAGGCTTAATCAGATTGCTAAAAAGGAACAAAGACGCGTTCGCATGGACCTCTAAGGACATGATAGGCATCGACAGGGGGATCATCGAGCATAAATTGAACGTCTCCCGATCCACCCGACCTGTCTTTCAGAAAAGGAGGTATCTTAGCGCTGAAATGAACGTCGAGGCACGACGACAGGTGGAGGAGTTGTTGGAAGCAGGCCACGTTCGGGAGGTTCAGTTCCCCACATGGCTCTCGAACGTGGTCTTGGTCCCAAAATCCTCGGGCAAATGGCGCATGTGCGTGGATTTCCGGAACTTAAACGAAGCATGCCCGAAGGACTGCTATCCCTTGCCCAGGATAGATCAGTTGGTCGATTCCACCTCAGAACACGAGCTACTTTGTTTTCTCGACGCTTTCCAGGGATATAATCAGATCTACTCGCAAAGGAAGATCAAGAAAAAACAAGCTTTATAACCGCGGAGGAACCTACTGTTACACAGTTATGCCCTTTGGACTGAAGAACGCCGGTGCCACATACCAGAGGTGATGGACAAGGTTTTCAAGGATCAAATCGGGAGAAACGTGGAGGTCTATGTCGACGACATTCTAATCAAGTCCCGAGAGCAAAGCCGCTTCTTAGCCGATGTTCAAGAGACGCTTCTCGACCGCCCAAAGATACAACCTGAAGATGAACCCCAACAAGTGTACCTTCGGAGTCAGTTCGGGCAAATTCTTAGGATATATGGTAACGAGGCGAGGAATCGAAGCTAATCCCGACAAAGTCAAGGCCTTGTTGGATATGACATCCCCCCGAAGTCTAAATGAGGTTCAGAGGTAACAGGGAGGATCACAGCCCTTTCGCGGTTCATCTCCCGACCGCTGACCGTAGCCTACCCTTCTTCAAAGTGTTGCGCAAAGTCCGGAACTTTGAATGGACACCCGAGTGCGAGAAAGCCTTCCAGACCTGAAGGAATATTTGAAGAAGTTGCCCGTGCTTAACAAACCATTGCCTGGGGAGGAGTTAACAGTCTATCTTGCAACTTCGCTTCGGGCCATAAGTTCCGTAATGGTTCGGGAAGAGGAAAGGGTGCAGAAACCAATCTACTTCGTCAGTCACATCTTGAAAGGCCCGAGACAAGGTACACAAATTCCGAAAAACTTCTGTTGGCCCTTCTTATCACCGCTAGGAAGCTGCGACCCTACTTCCTATCACACCCGATTATGGTGCTGACCAATCAACCATCGGGAAGATCGCTACACGGCCGGACGTCTCGGGAAGGGTAGTCAAAGTGGTCAACAGAACTAGGAGAGTACGACATTCAATTTAAGCCTCGGGCCGCGATCAAAGCACAGGCGTTGGCCGATTTTATGGTGGAGATAGTCGGGGATGGCCCCGAGGAGGTATGGAATATGTTCGTGGATGGTTCTTCCTGCAGCTCGGGGAATGGAGTCGGGTTACTTCTCATATCACCCTGGGGGGAAGAGACCAACCTGGCTATCAGGCTGGACCACAAGGCATCAAACAATGAGACAGAATACGAAGCGCTACTTGCTGGACTCCGAGCAGCGCGGAGAATGGGGATCACTCGATACTGGTACACTCGGATTCTCAACTCGTGGTTCAACAACTAGAGGGGAACTTTGCCGTCAAGGGTCAGAATTGGAAAAATACGTGAAGGCATTCGAGGAAATTAAAGGAAGCTTCGAAGAACTTAAGATCGTCTAATCACCCGGGCCCAGAATGAGAAGGCAGACCAGATAGCCAAGTGGGCAAGCGCCATGGTCCACTTGAGGAAAAAGGAAAGGCCCCAGCCATTGGCAGATCGAGGACCAAAACGTGCCCGAGCCAGACATTGCCCGAGAAGATTGGAGATACGAGATCTACAATACCTGCGCCACCAGATCCTTCCCGAGGCCAAAGCTCAAGCCCAAAAACTCATGCGAAAGATTCAAAGGTTCACCTTAATCGATACAACTCTGTTCAAAAGGTCTTTCGCGGGACCCCTCCTACGATGCATATCCAAGGAAGAAGGTGAGTATGTCCTTCGGGAAATACATGAGGGGATTTGTGGATGTCACATCGGGAGTCGAGCTTTGGTAAGGAAGGCATCCTCGCAGGTTTTTTCTGGGCGACAATGAAGGGAGACGCCATGAAGACAGTTCGAAGCTGTCTCAATTGCCAGAAACACGCCAGTTTGCAGAGAATGCCTGCTGAAGCCATGAAGTCAGTAAGGTCTCCGTGCCCTTCGATCAATGGGGACTCGATATTGTCGGACCATTCTCTGGGAACGTTGCTCAAAAGAAGTTTTTACTGGTAGCTGTGGACTACTTCTCGAAGTGGGTTGAAGCCGAAGCCCTGGCCAAGATCACCGAAGCCGCCATCACCGCCTCATTTGGAAGAACATCATTTGCCCGCTACGGAATTTCCAGGAGACTAGTATCTGACAATGGGAGGCAATTCAGTGGAAAGAAGCTAAAGGAATGGTGCGATGAGCTCGGGATAGAGCAAATATTTACCTCGGTAGCGTATCCACAAAGCAACGGCCAGGTTGAAGTGACCAATCGCACTATAGTGCAAGGGTTAAAGACCCGACTCGAGGGGCTCGAGAAGTCCTGGTTCAATGAGCTTCAAAGTGTCCTTGGTCATATCGAACGACGCCTCGAGAGGGGACCAATGAGACACCCTTCAGCTTGGTCTATGGGAGCGAAGCGGTACTACCCGCGGAAATTGGAATGGAAAGTGCCCGAATCCTTATTACTCTGAAGACAACGACCAGCTCCGCGCCGAAGATCTCGATCTTATCGAGGAAGGAAGAGAAAGAGCCGCCATCAGGATGACCGCTTATCAAAGGAGAATGACCAAGTCCTATAATCGCCGAGTCCGAAGCAAGAGGTACGAAGAAGGAGACCTCGTGATGAAAGAGATCCTAAATCAGGAAGGAAGGAAGAAGTTGGAACCCAAGTTCGAAGGACTTACCGAGTCGTCAAAAGAGCCGGGGAAGCCTCTTACTATCTCGAGGATACCCATGGAAAGCAGCTCGATCGCCCGTGGAACGCCCGCAAACTGCGGAAATATTATCCCTAGAGGGAGTACCCTTATTTGCATATGTTTTTCTACCTACTATTCCTTAAGTTTACTTCTATCGCTTTTGAGATGTAAACCATATCAAGTTATTAATGAAGTTTATTTTCTTTCCGTACGAGGAATCTCCGAAGTCGAAATTCAAGAATTAAAAGGCATGAAGACCGGGTAGAAGACACCTCATCTCCCAAGGAGATAATCGCCCCAGGGAAACCCCTCGGGATAACCCCCCTGGGGCAACCTCCTTTACACACACTGATTTCCCTCTACGAGAGGCTGAGAAATTCCTAAAGGAAAAATATTTCTGCGCACACTGTTATCCCTCTACGCGAGGCAGCGCCACCTCTATGCAAGCTAGAGGCAAGGCCCTCGGGACAACTCCCCTCGGGTAATGTAAACTGCGCACATCGAATTCCCTCTAAGAGAGGCTGAGAAATTCCCGAAAGGGAAAACACTCCTGCACACACTGTTATCCCTCTACGCGAGGCAGCGCCACCTCTATATAAGCTAGAGGCAAAGAAGACCCATCGGGACAAATCTCTTGGCAACACGCCGAGGCTCTCTTGGGGTATGGGGGGACGCCCTCTGCCCGAAGAAGGGACCTCATCCCTCGCGCACTCACCAAGGGTAGTCAAAAGGGGAGGAAGTAATAAACATCGAGTAGAACAAACGAAAGGGAACGTTCAGGTAACTAAAAATCCTTTATTTATTTAATAATTTAAAATGCATCAGATAAACAGGAAGACCAGGAAATAAAAACATCCACGGAAAGCAAGGAAAAAGCAAGGACTAAAAACTGAATTCCAAATAAAGTCGCCCAATTAATCCTTCTCGGCTGGACCACCACCTCGGGAAGCATCACTATCTCGCCTAAGTCAAACTCGTCCCATAGGCTCTTCCCTTCACCGGCCTCGGGGGAGAACGTCTGGGAGCTAAAGCCATAAAGGCCGCCTCGGGATTAAGGAAATTGAAGGGATGAGCACTTTCTGGAAAGCCATTCGCCCTTATCTGGACAAGCACCCTTGAAATCCGAAGTTAAAGTACATGTTGGCTGCCTCGGATACTTCCTCCACAGGGACCAGTTTGGGGTCGGACTGATACTCCTGACTACGACGGATCTCCCTCTCTGAATGAAGCTCTTGGCGAAGCTTACCTACCTCAAATTGAGCTCTCGCCAACTGATCTTTCAGGCGACCCCCCTCCTGAGCCTCCTCACTGACTCGCCATGGTCATCTCCACATTGCAAGATCGCGCTGATTCGACCATTTTCTGCTGAAGGCGGTACCGCCGATTCCCCTCGCAGGATAAGGAATAAGCCTAAGGACGAAGGTATGCGATGTAAGTGAATATCCAAAGGAAGAAAACGAGAAATAAGTCTACCTGGCTTAAGGCTAAGCCCATTCTTTCCAAAAGCGGTCATCGGATAGTTCTTTGGCGAAGCCCTTCCCCTCAGGTGTAAGAAAATTCATCATATAAGATAAGGACGACTCTCCATCTTTCTCCAGCAGGAAATGAGGATGAGGGGCAGGCTGAGAGCAGGAGGGCCCTCCCCGGGAAGAAGCTGGAGGAGTCGGTGGAGAGGGCCTCACTCGCTTAGGACGAAACTACCTCACGATGAGGAGTTGACATCTCATCCGCGGGCATACCAGCCGAACGCTCGTCAGACTCCTCCCAGGGGCGTGCCGAAGTGCCTCTGGTCCGAACCGCCATGACGGGCAGAACACCCGAGCCATCACTCACTGGAGAAAGGAAAAATAATAAGAACCGGAAAGCTACCCTCTAACAAGCAAAGATAAAGGAAAAGCATACTAAAATGCGGGAGGAGCAACCGAATCGGAGGGAGCAGCCGACATCAACTCTCTCACCGAGAAACTCTGACCCCGACACGGTCCATGAACGCCAGCAGAAGGTCGGGGTAGTTTATCGAAGCCCGACAGTGATCTCGCCACTGGAGTAAGGAAAACCTGCGGTCCCGATGCTGGGGTGAGGGACGCACAAAGAAGAATTTGTTCATCCATCCCTTGGTGGCAGTAAAGTATCGTGGAAAACATCGGTGGAAGGCACGAAAACAAATTACCAACATCCCGCTCCCACACGCGGAAGAAACTAAGAACCAACTTGGTGGTGAGAGGAAAATTAAGTTGCGAGTAACGATGACTAAAGCTAGTAGTAAACTACAGGAATTGGGGAATATCTGTCCAGGAGAGATGCCTAAGGCCTCACATAGGTCGAGAAGGAAAAAAGGGATGGGGAACCTCAACCCCATGTCTATCTGGTCAGCAAAAAACGCCAAGAAAACCAGGAGGGGGAGAAGACACTACTTGCAAGGGGTCGGGCAGCTGAACTTCATAATCAGAGGGGATCCTAGCCTTCTCGATGTACCCGAAGCGATTGAGGGCTAAGCGTCGATACTTTTGTTCGATGCCACGGTAGGTCACCTTGGATCGAGCCTCTTCTGCTTCAGCAGGACCATCTAGCCAAATTCTTGCGGTAACTCTTGTCTCCAACATCACCTTGAGGAATTGGCGATTTCCACACTAGAAGTCGGGTCGGGTCGAAAAAACCCGATTAAGGCCCGAAGCTGGAAGAATTACCAAAATCAAAAGGAACACACTCCGCCTTGGGAAAAAGAGAGGCAGCAGCACGCTTGCCCTTAGAGGAAGAGGAAGCCATATAAACTCTGAGAATGAGAAGTAAAAATGGGAAGACAGAGGAGAAGGGATAATCTAGGGAAAGCTAAAGGATTGTCGGTATTTATAGAGAGACCCTTGCTTGGGCGAGAAGTCGGTAAGCCCGAAATCAAAATTCAAACGGTCATCTGACTCGGTACCTGATATTCTAGGAGTAGTCGTTGCTAAATTCTCGAGCGTACTGTTTTAAGTAAGTTCGGTTTTTGCTTGGACTAAGTCTGCGCTACTTTCACGGAATTAATGAAGACCGGGCAAGAACGTTTGGAACGACCCGATGCCCGTAAAAAGTCCGAGTACACTATATATCCTCGGGATAGGCAACGTGCGGTCGAGCAAACTACACGAGAATAAGAGAAGCATATGAGGGATTGAAGCAAAGGAGAGCAAACGCGATAAAAGGGAAATTGCCCGAAGGCTCGGCATTAAATTATATATTGTGCCCAGGGGAGGCTATGTCAGAAGGACAGAAAAGAGATATATATATCTATTTAGGGTTCATTACATTCCCCGACAAAGAGAAAGAAAAGACATAAAAGGAAAAGGTTAAAAGGCCTAGCTGGCCTGATCTCCACCCCCGGCAACTTCCCCGGGCTTCTCAGCATCTCCGCAAGCTCCAACCTCCCGGCCTTCTCCCTCTCCCTCCTCGGCTTGCTCCTTAAGGGCTTCTTCCTCAACAGAACCCCCCGGTACCTGGGTCTCCTCAGCATCATCACGGGTTTCTTCCCCGGAGGCACCTCGCATCTCCTCGAACTGGGGCTCAGCCACAACTGCGGCGGGGGCCCGCACAATTGGCGTCCTCGAAGGACCGCTCTCATCTCGGAGTTCGGGCAAATAGCCCCAGAAGGGCCTCCTTCAAAGTCCTGATGGCATTCAGAAACTTGAAGGGGTGATCCGCCCTACTATACCCGTGTGCTCGAAGTTCGGAGATGCACCCATAGAAGCCCCACTTGAAGAAGGTCTTCATATCGTTTAGATGATGGCGCTTGGGGACGTAGTTCTGCTCCAGATCCTTTACCCACTCCCTCCTATCTTCACCCGGCCACCTCCGATCGAGAAAGATGGCGTTGGAGCTCTGCTGCTTCTTCCTGGAGCTTTTTCTCCCGAGTCTTAGCCTCGACTGCCGCTCGCTCAAGCTCCTCCACCCGCTTGCGAAATTCGGCCTCGGCTTGGGACAAGTTTTATTTCGCTCAGCAAGCCGGGAGACACGTTTCGTGACCTCGGTCACCAGAGAGAGCGACTACATTAATGAAGGTTCGGTAAGATCAAAGTCGCCCGATGAAGTGAAAAGCAGAGAGGAATACATACCTGCCGACAGCAACACAAGAAGGCTCCTAAGGTCAAGATAGGAGAGCTCGCGAGTATAATGCCTGTTAGCTTCATCAGGGAACTCCCGAAGGAACTCCAGCTCTCCTCCTTTGATGGATCATCAAAGAAAGCAGGTTGTTTAGCCCGACCCAACGCAATTGGACCCCCGGAGGTGAGGAACAGGTTGACTTGAAGAAGCTCGGGTTCTCTTCGCCGCAGCCCCCTTGGGAAGGAGCCGCTCGCTTCGGCGCAGACTTTTTTACCCCCGAGGAGGAAGCTGGGCCTTGCCCTTACCCTTTGAACGGGTATTTGGGGCATTTCTTGGGGAGTTGGCTGGCAAAGATCCTCATCCTCCTCGTCAGCGATAGCAATGACCTCGGCAAGAGACATCCGATCAGTGCAAAAGAGAAGTAGGAAGTCAAAACATGCGTCATAACAGGGGTTAAACCAAAGGTAGGGCGCATCGGGACTCTAATGGTATACCTAGGGTCATGGTGAGTTTGACGCCTTTCGAAGAGAAACCATGGGCGCAAAGGAGTTCTTCCTCTCGGAGTTTTTGGCCCAATATCGCCTGGAGCCTACCCTTGCCAAGAAGGTTTCGATCCTAGAGGATGTTTCGGAGGAAGAGGATTGGAAATTGTATGGTGGTCGCTCCAGGAGAAGGGGATTAGCGCAGACTCGGCGCAGTCTACCGAGGGCTTAACAAAGAAATACTTACTCATCCAACCCTTATGAGAGGAGGGATTGCCTCGGATGAGAACAGGAGTGCGTGAAGGGGTGAAGAAGAATTTCCCTTCCTCTTTCTTATTAAGCTTCAGGAAAGAGGTGATCATAGGGATCGAGGGCTCAAAGCGAAAGTGGGCAAGAATGACAGCAAGTGAGAGAAGAAGGCTAAAGGAGTTCGGTGCTAATGGGCAGGGAGATTCCAAAATATTGACAAATATCTACAAGAAAACGGGGTAGAGGAAATCTAAGCCCCATCTCGACCTGATCCAAAAAATAAGTACCAAAACCCTCGGGAGGATACTGGCTAGGTCGATGGGAGAGGGAATTCTAACTTCAAAATCATCGGGAAGACCGAGAGAGATACTAACCTAGGAAGATCTGAAGGTCTGAAAAGTAGAGACCTTGATCTGATGCCAACGAACACCTTCGCGAGCAGCGGAAGGTCTCAACCTCCCGACCCAGGCACTAAAGGCCCGACGGAAGGCCCCAGGACTGGGGAAATCACTTTCAAGGGGAGGGGAGGGCTCTCCTAAAGCAAGAGGCGGAAGCAAATCGGGACAGTATACGTAGCCTCAGAATCTACCGAAGAGGCCCTCGAGGAGCCCTCCCGAGGACCTCCGACATCTACCCGTGGGCTATCCCCCACATCAACCCTAGGGCCCCCAGAACCCTCAACAAAGGAACTACTGTTATCAGACGAACTACTTGAACTATAGCTACCAGATCCACCCGACCCCCCGAAAAAATTACCCGAATCTACACGAGAGCTATCACTAGAGCTAGAAGTCATGGTGCTAAAAGTAAAAGGCTAAGGGGAGAAAGACTTACGAGAAAACCTAAAAAGCTGGGAAAGAAAGGCTGGATGGATCGGGCGCTCGGGAACTTCTTGAAGAGAGATATTAGTGAGAGAAAGTAGAAGAAAGGGAAATGACGAAGGAAGTGGGATATATATAGGCCCCACGCCATCGATCCGAGCCCTTGGATTGAAGCCGGATCAACGGGCCGTGTCGATCCGCGCAAAAAATTTGGCGATCCGCGTCAACTTGGGAAGAGGCGCAAAAATCCCTGCCCAGACGTCCCATCAGAGCCGGCCAGTAGAAACGCGACACGTGGATTGAAAGCTGGAACGGTGTTTAAGGCCCCTAAGGAGAAGTAATGGGCCTATGCCGGAAAGAGTACGCGAAATAAGAACCCAATGACAGCCCTCGGAGTCGCAATGGATCGGATATTTGTTGAGTTTGAGCTTTCTTCTTGCTGCCGTCTTTGTGTTTTCTTGGTTGTTTGTTGTTTCAGACATTGGAATTGATGGTTGTTTTGTTGAGAATGTGAAGAGTTGGTGATTGATGGTTTATACGTAGTGAGTTTATCGAAGATGACGACGACAATGTGGTATGCAAGAGTTCAATCGAGCTTTGTAATCTTCACTTACATTATAAAATACTAGTTTGTTGCCCGTGCATTGCACGGGTCATAATTATCTATAATATTTTAAGTCAAGTATACAACTAAATTAACCATTTAATTAACTAATTAAAGAATATGTTTTTGATAAAACATGGATTGATTAGTTTTTTTAGAAAGTGGGGTGTGTGGGATGTGAGGTGGTTTTATTAATGTCTTAACAAATAATTAATTAAAAAAATTAACTGAAATTACACGTGTCAACACCACAAGAAAACTACATTTAAATGTAGGAACAATTGACAATAATAATCCAACCTATCAGCTTTTCGCTCAAAATAAACCCAACTATCAATTATTCAGAATAATCGTAACTATATAGTGAGTCTTCCGAAATTGCACCAATGTCACTTGAAACTGTTTAGCAGGTTTTTTTTATTTTATTACTATATATCTTTACGATAATTTGTTATATTTTAAATATCATTTGAGTTTTTGTTACGTATTAATTAATGGCGGCCAAAGTGGCGATTAGTCTAAGTTTATTATTTAGATTGATTTATAGTATCTGAAGAAAAATAAATACATAAACAAATTCACATGGTATTTGAAAATATTTATTTTAATTAAAATTATCAGGTTCAAATATATATATGTAATTATATAAAAAATACATATGTACCTGCAACATGTATCAAGTGACGATAATTTTTCAAAATAAAATTAGTAAAATCAAATTTTTTTTTTTAAATATCATTTGAGTTTTTGTTACATATTAGTAGTGGCGGCCAAAGTGGCGATTAGTTTAAGTTTTATGATTTAGATTGATTATAGTATTTGAAGAAAAATAAATACGTACCAAAAATTCACATGGTAACATTTTATTTTAACTAAAGTTATAAATTTTAAAATATATATGTAATTATAATGCATAAGTGTACCTGCAACATGTATCAAGTGAGACGAGCGCATTGTTTTAAAAAGCGTTAAATAGCGCGTTTTGTAGTGCCCCATACGCATTTTAGCGCAAAACGCGTCGCAAAAAAATATAGCGTTTTGTACTAAATAGTGCAAATATCTGAGTAACATTAGTTTAATTTTTTTTTTTACTCTAAATAAGATTTTAATGCTATTTCATTTTTCCCGAAGGTTTGACTGTGTAAAAATTATTTGTTTGCTTGTATTGTTATTATATTTTTTCGTTATAAAAAAATTATATTACAATTTTTAATTGAGATTATTTCGAAATGATTCGTTGTTGGGTTATTTCGGGCGGGCAAAATCAATTGGTGGGATTATCAACGTGAAGTTCTCTTTAAAGATTACAAGAAAAAAATTATTTTACTAATTTTATTTGAAATTTCGTTTTAAAATGTATATATATATATAAGTAATTAATATAAGAAATACCTGCTAAACAAGTTCTAGGTGACATGAGTGCAATTTGGGAAGACTCGCTATATAGTTAGGATTATTCAGAAATAATTGATAGTTAGGTTTATTTGAGCGGAGAACTGATAGGTTGATTATTATTGTCAATTTTTCCTTAAATGTATATAGAGGATAAGGTAATTATGTCGTGACATAGAAGAAAAGTAGAAAATTAGAGAACGTATGCTTAATAAGTCCGTTATTATACGCCAAAATATTACATCAGGTACGATTAGTTCTTGTCTGTTTACAGCTATAGTTTCATCAGTTCAACTAGCATATCGAAGCCACAGAGATGAGTACTGCCATTACAACGCTGTTAGCCCACGAAGCAGCCGACGATTTCTTCCCACGCCTCATTTCGCCGAAATTTCTCGAGTTCCCTTGGATTTCGTCGTATGGCATTCGGGCAATGGAACGCCACAAAGCCCGGGATTGTTGGCGAATTGGGTGGCGGGCAGCGTACTGAGCTGCCCCCTCGAAGGAATCTGCCCCGTTAGTTCATTATCGGAGAGATCGATCTGCACCAAAAACGATAGGTTGGAAAAGGAATCTGGGATGTGTCCTTGCAAACCTATTGTGAGAAGCATCGAACACTCCCAGTTCTTGAGCTGTCCTAAAGTCGTCGGAATTTCGCCTGAAAGTTCGTTGTGGGCAAGATCAAGAACTTGCAGGGCTATCATGCCTCCGAATTCATCGGGGATTTTCCCTCGGAGCTGATTGTAGGAGAGGTCGAGGTACTCTAGCGTTTGATACCGAGTGAATAGGCTTAAAAATGGGCCAGAATACAGCCGAGTGAAATCACAGTTCTTGAGAGACGGCACTTGCGTTAGCCTCTCTGGCCTTATACCGTAAAACTCCAGCAAACCTCCCACGCCCCTGCAGGAATTCCGACGTTTCTGACGAACACGAGGGTGTTGCCCGACAGAATCCCGGGCAGCGATTTAGCCCCCATCTGTCTGCCCACCTGTTCGGGATTTCGCCGGTCAGCTGATTGCTGTTCAAGTCTAACCAGACCAAACTGCTGCAATTGCTAACTCCTTGGTATCTGCCCAGTCAAGCTGTTGTTCCCCAGCTGTAGAACGGCCAGCCTCGGCAAGAGCCCGAACTCCCTCGGGATTTCGCCGCTAAGCCCATTGCTGGTGAGAGAAATCCACTCGATGTCGACCGAATTGAATAGCTCGGTCGGGATTTTGCCCGTCAGTCGATTGTTGTTCAGTATCAAGTTCTTCAGCTTCCTGCATTTCCCGAGCTCGGCGGTATCTGCCCTTCTATGGCGTTGTACCAAGCGATGAGCTGCTCGAGGTTTTCGAGGTCCCCAGCTCGGGCGGGATCGACCCGTTGATGTAGTTGATGCTGAAATGGACAATCTTCAGCTGCGAACATAAGGAAAGCTGAGGCGGGACCCGCCAACGAGCGAGTTATCTGCCGCCGGAAGCTCCTCGAGCGACGACGCGCCGGGCAGATGGCTCGCCGGAATCTCCCCGCCGAGGGCGTTGGAGCTGAAGTCGACGATCCTCAATTTCTTGCAGAAGGAAATCGACGGAGGGAATTCGCCTGAGATTTTGTTGTCGCTGAGGAGAAGCGTCTCCAAGGAGGCTAAGTTCGTCAAGATCGAATCTGGGAAGGGCCCGTGAGATTGTTCCTCGATAGGTCCATCGATTGGAGCCGCGAGCACGACGAAAACGAGCCAGGATCGAGCCCGTGAGGTTGTTGTCGGACAGCTTGAGCTCGACGAGCGAGCCGCAGGTCCAGCCCAGCTCGGGCGGGATCCACCCCGTGAGTCGATTCTTGGAAAGGTCTAACCTTTGAAGGTATCTTTAGAGAGCCGTAAGAAGGCGGGATTTCGCCAGACAGCGAATTCTCGGGGCGATCAGCTCGGTCATGTTCGTGCAGTTCGATAACGAGTCGGCAGCGAGCCGTCGAGCCGATTTCCCGACCAGTCGAGCCGAAGCAGAGAGAGCCACCCTCCATTCGCAGGCTCGATATCGAACCGCTGAGGTTGTTGTAGGACATGTCGAGGAACCGCAGTTTTTTCGGCGCGGAGGAGGAGGTTTTCGGGCAGGTAGCCGGTCAGGTTGTTGAAGGCTAGGTTGACGTATTCGAGGTCTCGGGCGGCCCGAGAAGAAATCCTCGGGAATTTGCCCGATGATTTCGGCGAAGGAGAGCTCGAGGTTCTTCACTGCGGAGGGTATTTGAGTTAGGGAAGTGGTGGCGTTCACGGCGAGGGAATTAGCAGAGAGGTGAGGGAAGTCAGCGCATCTTAAGGAGGAGAAGGGTTCGAAGGAGGCTTGTCGGCCGCCGGCGAGGTTTGACTGGGCGGAGGTCGACGGTGGAAAATCTGCCGAGGTTGTTGCAGGTGATTCCCTGCCACTTGCATGGGTCTTTTGTGAGGGTCCAGTCTGATAGAACTCCGCGGGATCTTTGTCGATCATCTTCTTGAACCATAGGAGTGAGGTGGCGTCGGTTTTGATGGAGTGCGGCGGCGGCGGCGGCTGTGCTGAGACGAGGGGGGGCGTTGTTGGGAGTATTAGGAATGAGAGAGATGCTACTTGGATTATTACGAGGAGAGGTGTTGCTTCCGCCATTGATGTATGAATGGATCGATTCTTTTTGTTTATGTTTGAGTCTGAGAGAGAGAGAGAGATGTGAGAATTATGAGGTGAGGTTGCTTTTGCGAGACGACTAAACTAAATACGAGAATCTCATAATTACATTATGGGATTAGGACAGCACTATGTTGCCAAGGCTAATGATGTTCGAAGCAATTCTATCTGAAGTAAAAATATAAAGCGAGACGACAGTCAAAGAAGAGTTTGGGTTGGGTCCACCAGGGCTTTTTTGCTAGTGAAGACTCTTCACTAGAGACTCTCGTTTTAGACATGCAAATAGTACTCTATATCGCTTTATTCTATATGATGGTATTTTTTTACAGACATGCTCGTGTGATCCAAGAGACTCAAGAGTGCGTCTGACTGTTGCTTCTAAGGAGAATTAGGATAAAGAGAAAAGCCTTTTATTTTTGTTACCCTCGGGTCTAATCGACCCCCGCGGCAAAACACCCGACCCATCTCAACTAACCTAACAACCTCATTCGAGGACCATAGGACAACACTGCGACGAAGAACCAAGCCCCTCGGAAACGTAAGCATAAGGAGATCCTCGGGCGCTCCATCCGAGGGACTCGTACCCTCGAAAAACACTCCAGGAAGCTATCCAAGAGGAAAGGAAGGAATCGGGTATATTTCCCGAGTCCGAGGGAAGACCTTGCCCTCGAGAGTAGCGGTCATCCGACTCGAAAACTGCCACGATTCGCCCACGATGATGCAAATAAGACGTGCAGAATAACCGCCTGACATCGATAGGTTTAGGAAACGTGCATCATGGGTGATAAGGAAGCTCGACCCTAGGATCGCGGAACGTGGGTCTCAACCGTTGGAAAACCGCCAAGGGCAGAAGCCTATAAATACTACCAACGCACTCAAGAACAGGTATGTCTCTTCTCGCGTATCCTACCGTTACTCTCTCCAATTAATTACTCACAAACACCACATACACATCACTTTTTATGCCACTTTACACATGGAACATGGAGATTACCCTCTTGACACTAGGCAAGAGAGGCAAACGACCCCCAACCCTTATCCTGTTTCGAGTGATTAGGTAACTGCGCGGTGGAATCTAGGCGGGAAGAAGTCTGTTAGTCGTCCGACGCGGTAGATCCATTTTCGGCGGCATCAAAGCGTTAATTCAACGAAGCAAAGCAACGAGAAGAGAACACGAGATAATTTACGAGAGGAAACTTGCCAAAGAGAGACGAACACCTCTACGATGACAAAGGTAAGTACATAACGAGCGCTTACAAGAAGAAACTTGCCGAGCAAGCAAAGTGGTTGGAGGAAGAGCGACTTCGTGAACTCAAAGAACAGAGCGAAGATGTAAGTGAAACTCGATTTCAATTCTCGATAGCATCGTAAGATGATTCAACTCATGGGATGCAAAAATGTTTTGCCATCTTTCGTTTCTATGTGCTCATGGTTTTGTTATCTTCCCAGTTACTAAGAAGAAAGACATCACAGACTTTTACTTCAACCTTTCCAAAAACATAGCTTTTGGAGCCGCTGGAGAGACGAGGTCAAAGAAACCTGAGACTGAAAAATCTACAGTTCATAAACTAAGTTCATAAAGATGCTATTGCCAAACGACGATTCTATAAGTTGCACTTGGGATGGCAGTTATAAATGGGCAACGGCTATTTGAGAGCTGAAGTCTACAGTGCTCTGTTCTTATCAGTGGTGAGGTAGAGTAGTTTGAGTGTGTGCAACTTCATGGAGAGTGATTCTCGTGAGTTGTAAACGGGAAAGTGATAGATCTCATATCATACATACTTCTGTAAACACCAAAGAGTCGAGAATAAAATCATCTTCTTGAGAACTGTACCAAGTAAAATTGCTCTGTAATTTCTGGTTTTTCTGGTTTTTCCTTGTGTTCTTGATAAAGTTAAATTTATAATTTAACTTTCGTCTGGTTTATAAATATATTATTTGATATTTAAATTTATTATAAAATAAATTATAAACTTAACTTTATTAATTTTATTATGGATAACAAAATTAATTGAGGATAATTGTATTCCCTCCGTCCCGTGATTTTATCGCATTTATAGTCGGCCCAGCCCAGATATTAAGGTACCATTATTAATAATAATATGTACAATGAAAAGTAATAAAGTGTATATTTTGACACGTCTTTTAAGAATATTTTAAATATTATTATATTGATTGTTTGTGATAGTTTCCTACTAAATAAGGAAATGTGATAAAAATTAATGAGGACGCCCGAAAATGGTTAAAATGTGATAAAGTTAGTGGACCGATGGAGTAATACTTATCAATATATGGGTAAATTTGTGATTATTTTGACACACCAAATATTAGATGGTATTTACTCTAGCATCTCCCACTTAATAAGATAGAAAGATGGAAACAAGTCCGAAAATTGTTGATCTAACACTCGTTTCTATGTGACATGAATGGCCATGCGGTGCTAATTATAAAAATAAACTACATTCCCACTCCCTTCCCAATATTTACATTTTATATAGTTTTGATCCAAATTCGTTTGCATATTGAAGAAAAAAAAGGATTGATGTGATCATTTGTACCTCAACCCGAAAACTTATTTTCTGGGTTTGAGATACAGTATAAAGTACACGACAAAGAAAAAAAGCAAGGTACGTTTTCTTTTATTTAATATCCATTCTTATATCTCCTCTTCATCACGAATGTGGAATTTTTTAAATATTTTCTCCTTTGCCTAACAATTGATCATCGATTGTTTTGAAATATTCGACAGGTGCTGAAGAAAATGGGGTTCCGAATAAGTTGATTCGAAAGTTCCTATGTCGGAGCAAGCCATCAAAATCCAAGCCCCGAAGAACAATGAAAAACGTATGTTGGTATTTATTTTGTCACGCTATTATTATTATTATTATTATTATTATTATTCATGATATATTTCTATATATCTGAAAACGTAACAACGACAATCAACCACCGCAGATTTCAGCGGCTGCCGAGGAAGAGGACGAAATAATCGCCGAGATTTGCAGCAAAGGGTCGATAATAACAACGAGACATTTAATGACCAGTTAAACGACGATGACAACATATCGAAATTAAGCTTACCGACGATCAAAATATTCACGAGATCATCGAAGCCACCGAGGAAGAAGAAGACGAAGACGACATGAATAAATCTCAAGCAGCACTTATTACAAACAACAGAAGCTTCTTCAGTTTCAGACGATAATGAGACTGATATCATCTTAGAACTCAAAGACATCAGATGATCTATCCCCTTTCTGACTCTGACGCCGAGCCCGAACCCAAGCCCGAGCCCGAATCAGACGACGATCCCATAGACATCAAAGACGTGAT
This sequence comes from Craterostigma plantagineum, assembly GCA_027422505.1. Classification (NCBI taxonomy): domain Eukaryota; kingdom Viridiplantae; phylum Streptophyta; class Magnoliopsida; order Lamiales; family Linderniaceae; genus Craterostigma; species Craterostigma plantagineum. The sequence goes on along the minus strand of JAPQWV010001136.1, from coordinate 49,181 downwards.
GAACTTCCATCAGCAGAAAACAGATTATTCCGACGATTTTGACGACGGGGAAATCATAGAGTACTCCAAAATAATCATGATGAAATTCGAACAAGAAAACGCAGCGTACACGCCTCGTTCTCTCCGCACGCTGATTCGACAAAGCCTTAGGGAAGAACGAGCGGCCGTGGCATTCAGGCGTCTTTTCGAGCATTTCTGGTAATAAAGAAAAAAAAACAAAAATTCCATATAATAAATTTCAGGGTTCTTTTTCTTATTTGCTGTATATTTTTATTACCCAGGCTAGGCGATCTTTGCGTGGTTTAAAAGGCTTGTGAGGCTTCAAGCTATTTCGAGGGGTAGAGCTGTAAGAAAGCAAGGCGCTGCTACTTTGCGTAGCATGTCGGCTTTAGTAAGAGTTCAAGCTCATGTTAGGGCAAACCGTGCAAGGATTATGTTCGAATATGAAATCGATCAGTGGCGTAAGATTCAGAAACAGCGGGAAACCTCGATCTTCATGCAAAAGAAACCGAAGTAATTAATAGCTCATCGATCTTTCTCTAATCTGCATATATATGTATATATATATACACACATTTTTATGCTGATATTGTTCTATTTTTTTAAAGGTGGGGTGGTGTGACAGCGTGGGATCTTTCGAAGAGATGCAAGAGAAGCTTATGAAGAGGAAGGAAGCAGCGGTGAAGCGCGAGAGATTGTGGGCTTACGCTTTAGCTCGTCAGGTAATAATAATAATAATAAGATTGAAGATCATATGATTTATAGCAAGAAAACGAATATGCGTAAGTGTTTTTTTTTTCAAGTATGATTATCGGTATATATATTATCATCCATTGCAGTGGCAGGCGAGGCGAAATAAGCAGCCCATGCAAGCAGCACATGGATCTTCTTTGGCGGCTGCAAAGCGTCGTTTTCATGGAGATTTCGAAGTTGATCGAAGCAGAAACTGGGCTTGGGATTGGATGGAGAAATGAGGAGTAACGTTCGTCCATGGGGAGAAGAATCGATTCTTGGACTTCGACCTCAGAGATGGAATCAAGGTCGTCGTTTCCAAGAATGATGTTAAAGAACCGATCTCACATGTCGGGGCAAAGAGTTTGAAACCAGTTAATAATCGCCCTAACGTGATCAGTTACGATCACGTAGCAATCCTAAAGAGAGATTGATTTCTGACAAAGATGGGAGTAAGAGGTTGTCTCTGCCCAGCCCTGGTCAGTCATCTCTCCCCTCTCTCTCTCTCTCTGTCTATCTCTGTTTAGAATCATATGGAAAATTGTCCAAATGCGATCATATACAGGGTTAGCTCATCAGGATCTTCTAACAAATCAGTTAAGAGAATCGTCCATTCTGCTCCAAAGCATGTGAAAGAGAAGGCAAAAGTGAACAAGGGACGTGAATTTTAAACCTTCAAGGCTCTCCTCATTGAGCAGTTAAAAAACCGTTCTCATGTACATTAAAACGGTGAAGAAAGGATCACAGGGACACTCTGAGCACTCTGTGTTGAATAATGTCTTCTTTTTTTTTACTATGTGATTAACAGTTCGTGGTGTTTAACTGCTACTAGAATTTATTCATTATCATCACATTAGATCGCAAGATGTACTAAGGTTAGTTACAAACACCACTACTTCCTCAATCGTGCTATATATGTCTAGATAGAGATACAGAGGAGGGGGCTTCCTCACGCTCGAATACTAACTCTCTCTTTTGAGACTCGATGATGGCAATACACGTTTGAAAGAAAAACGATGTGCGGAATTTTGGCTGACTGTAAATAACCTGCGAGCCGAGGAGATAGCTCGACAGCCCGAGAGGAGAAGATACCTTAGAAATGCCGAGGAGATAGCGTGAGATACTTCTCCCCGACGAGGAAAACTGAGGACGAGCCCGAGAACGGGGAAGTAGCCCGCGGAGAGTTCGACTCAAAGGGGAAAATAGCCTCGGGAGGATGGTCCGAGAGACTCGAGAAGAGAAATTCGAGAGCGGGCCGAGCAGGTTGGCGAGGAGCGAGCCGAGCGAGTTAATCTTAAGATGCGAAGTGGGCACGTCGAGCTGGTTGCGCTTCGCAAGAAGAACGTGGGGAAGACCACGTCGCCGTGAGAAGTCCGCGAAGTAAGTGGACTAAGGTGATGACCAGGTCAAGACGAGGTGAAACGAGTTTAGTATAAAAAGTAACGGTCGAGTTATTAGCATGTATGCCTTGTAAACATAAAATTGTCTTTTGAGATAGCACATGTAATTACCCCTTTTTAAGCAGGGGCGTCCCCGAAACGGCGCCTTCCCTAGTGTTTTCTTGATATTTCAGGCATTCTACGACGGCGAAGGGAACAAACGGTCTACTTTGCGCGCCAACGCGAATGGCGATCTTTGGAACGCATCACAATAAATGCCTAACTTACGTGGTCACAATGGGTTGTACTTGTTAGAACGTTTACTATTCATTCTAAAGTTGATAATGCTCAACTTTATTGTAGTACTCGTCCTATCAGTCGTAAAGTTGCTTCAATCTTGTGTTTGAATTGACATCAGATATAGAGAGGAAAAATTGAATTTAAAAAAGGACTGCGGTATGCCATTTACGGAAAATGGGGTGTCTCAGATTTTAGTTGCAAGTAATTAAACTTCTATGAACATGTAACGTAACGCCACCTTGACCACGTAACATATATCTTCGTTGTCCGAGAAGAAAGCCACGTCACGACATTTCAGGCCACAATTCGCAACAAGGGCTCTCATTATTCTCCAACGACGTCATATTTTCCGCATGTTGTAAACATTCATTCAATCACCTTTTAGAATATAATTAGTAAAATAATATGTTTATTTGAGTAGTAAATGATAATAACAACAAATCTTAACGCATAAACTACTAGATTAAAGCAATTCATCTCCATCGAAATTGAGAAGCTGAAGGTAATCGTCGAACAAGGCGTCGAACATGTGAGCATCGCCGGCCACCCCCCATCGGAACCACCGAATCCTCCAAGTGACGATCGATCGCCGACAGGAGAAAACCACCTTCTTACTACTGCCGCCGCTGAGAAAACCACCGTGGTGGTGGTGGTCGTCATCCTCGTCACGAAAACCACCGTAGTAGTAATCAGCAGCGACGCCGTCCCCGAGCTCAAACGCCGGCGTCTTCCACGTCACGCCGGCCGCCTGCTCTCCACCACCGCTTGACGAGGTGTTGCTGCTACTCGACGCCAAACTGCTGCGACTCTCAGTTCTCTGCATCGATGGTAAAGATGATGATGACGTCACTCTCATGGGCTTGGGCAATACACCTTAACCCTCGCAACTCTGTCGTCGTCGTTGCTGATGGACGTCATCGCCGTTGACTTGTGCCTCGGATTTACCTTTCGTTACATCCTCGTCGCTTTGACCGTCCGTTGACTTTGTCATGGGCTTTCTTTTCTTGGGTTTCTTGGAGGGTTTTGGCAGTGTTTTGTGGGGATTAGGCTAATCCCAGCAGTTTGAAGCTTCTTGAGGAGATAAGTGTTCCAATAATTCTTGATCTCATTGTCAGTTCGACCAGGCAATCTACCGGCGATTAACGACCATCGATTTCCAAGGAGGCCGTGCAGCCGTACGATCAAATCTTCCTCATCTTCGCTGATGTTCCCCTAACAATTCCTGGGCGGAGATAGTTCATCCACCTCAGCCTACAACTCTTACCACATCTCAACAGCCCTGTAAATAAATGTCAAGAAAACGACATCATAGGAATTATGCAATAAAGGTACAAGGACGCAAAGCACAGAGTACAACAAACGAACCAGCTTTCTTGGGAAGAGAACGCCATTGACCTTCGCCGTGCTTCTGAATGTACTCCGTGAGTAGAGCGTCTTCCATGGCCGACCATGGACCTCTCATTAACCCGACTTTGGAGCAACACGGAGCCCGACCCATTTCGTTTTTCGGTTTATTTCTTCCTCGGACGATTACAAAGAACAAATTGAGGGGCAATTGAGTTGTCTTTGTTTGGGCTATATTTATATTATTCACGATGACATGAATGTGTAAGCAGCCACACACAGAAAGAGAGACGGGGAGAGATTAGCACATGGCAGCTAAGAGAGTGGTGGGATATATTTATAGGCCACTTAACATTAAAATAAATTGATCTTTATTTACTACCTTTATAAAGGTTCGTGTACTGGGAAAAAAAAAAATAAAGGTTCGTGTACCATTCTACGTCCTCAAGTTGGGTTTCTTGGAACGTCGTAATTGTCAAATTAGAGACTTTTTCTCGTAAAAAGAAGGGGAAAAAAATAAAAATGCAATAATGGAATTCAAAAAAGGAGAAACTAAAAACAATAATAATATGACAGTGGGTGTTTATTTTATAATTTGTTTTAAGTTAAGGGAGACTCACAAATAAGCTACATGTGTTAGGTTTAGTTTTATTTAGTTCATTACATTATATCAGATCAGATCAAGTTCTGTAACTCGATTGATTCAGATCTCAATGGTCAACTGTGATAAACTAATGCATGTTGCTCGTTTATACTGCTGCAAATTTCTTTAAACTTGTCCTTTTTTTTATCAACCTTCAGTCTTCCTCGTGATTAATAATTTACAATACTTGTGGATCTCCATATAAGCTTTTTTTCTTGTCAAATATAATCGTAATATTATATGTGCCATTTTATTTTAATAGATTCGTACCATTTAGAAAGATAAGTCCATCAAATTGAGATACTTTTAGTGCTTAATGTTATATGACGTTAAAAATTGTTAAGAAGTCATAAGTCTGAACTCGATAATATTAAAGCCATTCAACGATAAGTTGGTGGTTATACTTTGCAAATATTTCATGATTTCATATACGTGCGTCAATTCAATATAATTTCATTTTACTATTCATATATGATGTTTCTTGATCTATTATTTTTATTAATAGTCCAAACTATGCGAGAACTAAAAGTCACTGCTAGCCAGAAATGGTACTTAGAAATGTGTTAATATATACACCTAATTCAAGAATATAATAGAATGGACAATTTTTTTTTGTTCCCACTATATGCCAGTATGTAGTCAAGTTGTACACGTTCGCAATAGAGCTACTTGTTTAATTTTAGTTATCTTCACTTTCCAATGCGTATTTATGATATATACATATGTTATATGCATCGACGTTGCCATGTTCGTCTATTAGCTAATTAATAATCCACACATTTGAGATATGTTTCTTGTTCAATATACGCTTCCATTTAAACCGTGCTGCCGTCAATTAAAATAATATTCGACGGACAGTGTACGTTGTAAAATATTTACGTAATACTCAATTGGCAAAATAAAATAAGTTAATAATCTAGGGTTTTATTTTCATGGAAAAGAACTTTATTTGATGAAAAATCAACACGGACTGAATGCGTGTATAACTAGAACTCACCAACCAGGAAAAAGAAAACCTAATAATTATTACGTAAATTAGATATTATTACACACACAAAAAAAAGACAATCAGGCACGCAAGAACGTCACCATCATTTTTAGTATATATTATTGTAATATTCTTGATCAACCAGACTGAGCTGGATAGCACACTATACATACATATATAAGTAATGGAGACTTTAATTTCACGTAGCAGCCAATGTTTGTTCAATTGGAATATGTCCTAAGATCAATAACTAATTAATTATTGATCAATCCCCACTGATCATGATTACTTTCTTAAATGGATAAATACTAATTGGACCACAATGTTTAGCTAAAGTGAATTTAAAGATTACAACAACAATAAATGACGACATTGATTGCATGGACATGGATTGAGTCGAATCGATAATCTAACCGCTTACATATACTCCATCGGTCCCACTAACTTTATCACATTTTACCATTTCGGGCGTCCACTAATTTATCACATTTCCTTATTTAGCAAACAAACTATCATAAACAATCAATATAATAATATTAATATTCTTAAAAGACGTGTCAAAATATACATTTTATTATCTTTTCATTGTATTATATTATTATAATAATAGAACCTTAATATCCATGTCGACCAAAAAATGTGATAAAAATCACGGGACGGAGGGAGTATTATTTACTTACGGAAAAATATAAAGTATCGTAATATTTATTTTAATCTTAATTTATGTTATTATCAGAGTTAATCGAGGGATAACTCGATTAAAAATAAAAGGTTTGATCCTTCTTGACATTTCTCCTAGTTACTCAATGTAGACACTTTAATGAATTGAAAATCTCACAAATGGTGAATTTAATATAAATGGGAGGAGTTGGTTCGTCATTCATTGTCGTAGCCAACGGCTAGCAATCAAAGACCCTCCTCTCAAATGATTTATCGCAATAAATTATTTTGGTAAATATTATCAAGAACGTATTGTGGTGCATTATTTAGCATTCACTTGTATAATTCAAGATTAGTTATCATGTCATTTTGTTTGTTTGTTTGAATTAATTTTTGATAACTCATTAAGCATTCAAAAATGGATGTAATATATTCATAATTCATCCTCTCGATTTACAGACCCTCCCTTGATAGGAATTAACTGTGGTTTAGCTAAATCGATTGTAGCACTTTCTCTCACTATTTTTTACATTAAGTTTGAGAAAATTGTTGAGATGATAATGTTCGAATATGACAGTCAGAAAAAACATAGAGGCCCATGCCTGACCTTACCAATAAAACTGGGCATGCATCAAAATAAATTTCCACCATATCCAGTAGTCACTGCACTCAATAAATGTTAAGAAGTATATTTGATTTTCTATCATTTTTTTTAAATTGAAATTCCTCATCTCTGTGTAACGTGGCCGAAATAAACATGACAGACAAGATTAAATACAAATTAAATAGCAATAACAATAATATGACGAACTTGTATAAAGAGAGCCACTTAAACCTATGGCAAGAGTTTCAATACAAAACTCACTGAAACTCAGGCTTGTATATATGATGTATGAACCACAATCACAAGTATGATCCTCCTATAACTTTATTAACCTATACACCATTTGTGATCTATGTAAAATATAAATATAGAAAAAAAAATGGATAATCAAAATCGAACGGGCAAACCGTAGTTAAGGAACGTACGAATACAACCATCCCAACCAGCCGTAACGATCACCAAACCCCACGAGTGAGGAGAATTATTAACCGCGGTTAGCCAAGCGTTCTTGAGGAACTTAAAGTCGGGCTTGCCAGCGAATAACAAGTTGGCCCCCGAAAGCTTCTCCTCGGGCCAAGTCACCGATCCCTTGTGCTGAAGTGCGTCTAATATAAAGGCGAGGCTCGTGGGCCATTTCTGAAGCAGCAATTTTTCGTGCCCTAATATCGTTCCTTGTAAGGATCCTATCTTGTTCTTCAGGCCGAACCAAGGTATGGCTATGGAGGCGTTTTTGGCCAAGAATGTTTCCGACGAAGATATGCTTTTGTGGGGCCCGCGGGTTTCGTCTGAAAGTTCCATAGACGAACGTTTGAGTCCTCGGTCGCCAAAACTACGTGCTCGCCGTCTGATGTGAAACACGCTGGCACTTGGGTCGTCGTTGAACTGCTATTACCTAAATTCCATGTTTGTAATAAGGGTAGATGTGTGTGTGTGTGGAAATGTATAAGGATAGATGAGCCACACCTTTGAATTTACAGATGATGTTAGTCCCGGAAAGTATTCGAACTTTTGAGTCAGCAGAAGTCACCATGACTTTGCTCGAGTCGCTCGGGCAATACTGGGAAAATCAAGAAAAGAAAATGTGAGCGTACGTTATTGATGTAAGATATATAATCGACTGAAGTTAGGTCAAAAGTCGAACCTGAAATCCAGTTATACGGTTGCCGGGCAGCTTCTTCTTATTTCCCTTGAGACATATTTGATCGCCCAATAACAGTTGATTATCTGAATATATGATGGAGAATCATATAAGCATATGACGTTAGGATAATTAGAGAGGTTGCAATGTAATAAGCGAAGTGGGAATGGAATGTAATTACCAGTGAAGTCGAAGTAACGACAGTTACCGTCCATGGAGCCAACTATTCCTCCCTGCGTATTCGAAAGATCGAAAAATTCTCAGAAATCATAGCATTTAAAAAAAAACCTCAAAAATAAAGGGAAAAAATATCCAAGACCTTGCCATCGGGACAATAACACACAGCGGTCACTATTTCTCTAATGTCGATCCAATCTATAACTCGACCACTTTCAACGTTCCAAATTCGTAGCTTCCCATCTATCGAGCCGCTGATGAATTGATTATCATCCACGGGGTTGAATTCGACGCAAGTCACTGTATTATTGGAATAAGTCAAGATTTTTTTAATCTCCTAAAAACGACGAAAGATACATATAATAACGTCTTACCATAGTTATTATGCGAGTAAACCGACAAGCACTGACCATCCTCTAATCTCCAAAGGCGAGCAGTTTTATCAACAGATGAAGAAAGCAGATGCTGCACACAAAATAACAAAATGAGATCCACATCTTCTTCTATGGTACGTAAGGAAAGCAAGATAATTAGTACTGCTACTCACCCCATTATTAGACCAAGAAAGAGCCAACACTTCACCCTCGTGACCATGAAACTCGTGTAGAGGTTTCTCAGACAACTGAAAGGCCTTCGGTGGAAGAATAACACAAGAAGGATTAGATGGTTTCTTGAAGCTTCTATTACCTTGATCGTTCGTCTCTTCCTTGGGAACATTAAGAGGAGGTAGCTTCGAAAAGTGATTCAGTGAGAAGTAAAGGCGAGATGGGTCAGATTCTATTATCTTAAGCTTGTTTATATCATCTTCTAGAACATTCCATACACGAACAACCCCATCGACCCCAGCGCTAGCCAAGTACCTTCCATCGGGGCTGAACTTCATCGTCGATATTGAGCCCTCGTGCGCTGCAAATTCTTGCCCAGTGCAGAGAGATGAAAGTTCTTTCATGCTCTTTTTGTGTAACTGCACACGGATTTTCGAAGGGCAAGAATCTGCTTCGTTAGGCTTAAAAAGGAGGCCCTTAACTCGAGCTAGGCTATGTGTCCCTCGGGAATAAGTCTCTGAAACCAACTGGTTTTCAGATTCTTTTTCGGGTCGAAGAGCTTAAAATACTCTTTGTTGTCCTTACGAAGTAACTGCTGAACCAAGCGAGACGAGCCCAATGTCTTAAGAACTCGTCTAGGGATATTTTCTTGTCTGAGCCCACTTCTTGAACTGAGGTAGGCGTTCCATCTTCAGCGTAATCCTCCATTACAAACTCAGCCCCGCTGTCCAAGTTCTTGATCTTACAGACATGGTTTTGGTTCGAATGATCATCCTTGATAGTATGAGGTGAATCATGAGAAACCGAAGATTGCAGGGAGGAACTTGAACTGAACTGTGGTTCACAATCCAAATCATTGGGCATAATCAACGTTTCGTATTTATCAATGAAAGTTCTCGCATCTTCTTGATCTGAATCTACGTCTTCCCCTACATTCGAACTAAATCCCATCCATTTCAAGAACTTCGTGCGTCTCTCATCCACGCTATGAGGTTCTTCTGTCCAGAAATCATATTCTAGAGTACAACGGCTAATCTCAGAGCTCAGTAGATCCTCGTTGTTGTCAGAACTAACATCAGATATGGAAGAAACTTCCTCGCGGGTGTCGAAGAACTGATCCTCTGTTTCGCTGCAACTGCCCATCAATTGCTTTCGAATTGTGAAGCAAAACCTACAAACCCAAAATAACACCATTCAAACACAAAGGCAATGTATATCTGAGATCTCCAGTTTTCATCATCAAATCACTCTTGGGCCCGAAAATGTTTGTTAGCCTATTGTAAGAGAATTCAATCTTAACGAGTGTTCAGTTCTAGAACATAAATTTAGATGTGATAGGCGATAACAAAAGAACATACATACCCAAAACCCAACACAAAAACAGCTAAAAAAATATGATAAAGCAAACTAATCGCTGTCCTAAATTTAGATACTCAACACACAAGTCCACAAACGGTCACTTTTCTTACCTGGGCAGTCGAGAACTTCGAGAAAGATCAATCCTTACGAGCACATAAACGTCGATCACCTAAAATATCCCGAAACTTTCCGCTGATGCCAGCAAAAAGGTCGTGATCACCCAAAAATAGCCACACAAGGAATCCAAATTAAAAACTAAAATCCCAGAAAGCTAACACAATATTTCAAGTAAACTGCAAGGATAGTAGCTCGAAAGACCCTGTCTTTGTATCTCCTTATTTGCTTTCCCCTTATTTTTTCCAAATTGGCTTTCACTTTCAGTCTTGGTTGGTTAGACCGTAGAACAACTAGCGAGGAGAGACCATAAAAATTTTAGTCTGATATTTACGGTTTAGCCCCTCATCACGCCAGTTCAACTAACCCATACCCATAAATTCCAAGGCTTTCTTTCACCCTTATGTGTTGTAATAAGCAGATAGCTTTACTACAATACTCCATTCCTTTTCATTTATTGTCTTTCTCCTTTTTCCTCTAAAGCCTTTGAAAGATGCATTCAAGAATTAATGCACACGCAAAGCTGTGATGGGCTGTGTTATCACTTTTACAGTTCTATGCCACGTGCCTTCGCAAAGCTATATATGCATATGCTTTAGGCTCGTCGGCAATTTGTTGTATTATCAGAGGGTATTTTGGTCAAAGACTTCAATTCGCCTTTCTGAAATTGACTTTGAAAATTTCTCGTCTCCGTTTGCGAACGCGTTAAAACTTGAAAGACGACCAAAATCCAGCATCTTCTTTCCTTTCCATTTCTTTATTTTCTTTAGTATTTTTATTCTTAATCTCCTCATTCATTCAAAATTTTCGAAATAATTCAAAGCTATAATGATTTTCTAATGTATAAAACGTGGTCCATACATCGAAAATAAAGAAAGACGTGCTTGCTTACATGTATCGATGTGACGAACATGCTTTGCTTACATGTATGGATCGAACAATATAAAGATATACATATATTATTATATAGTCTCTTATTACTACGTATCATAAAAAAATCAACATGAAAAGCGGGTAATCTTTTAATGCATGTTCATATGCCACTGTCTCGCCAGATTTTTAACTAAATTAATGGTTTGGCAAAATCGTATTAAATAGCAATCAACAAAAAAAATTAGGTACAGAGAAGCTAAAATAATAACGCAATTAGGCAATTCTTTGTGCAGTGGAACTTATTTTTTTTTTATTTACGACATAATATTAATACTTATATGCTTATCCTTTCCAAAAGTTGATCCAAGACCCAAAATAATCACTGGTATAATCGGATGTAAGAAGAAAACGAATGTACGATTTTAAAAATATTCAACGACCTAATAATTAGTCTCTAGGAGGAAATAAAAAAAAAAAAAGATTATTAAAAATCGGGCTTGGAAGAAATGTACTATTAGTCCGAGGTTTATGGGCTCAGAAATAGCCCGTTGGGTTCTGATAAAATGGACCGTTGAAAGTGGGCACATTGGACCAAGTCAATGCAAACAGTTGAAAAGAAAGACTTGGGCGGTTAGGGCAAGTACTGTGAACTGTCTCAAGTGGATGATGACGTGTAAGATAAATGACATATCATATTGTAATAAATGGATCGGACGGTGTAGAACGATTCTTTCCCTGTGTTAGGGTAAGAAATGGGTGACCATGCGCACTACGTATACGTATAATGTTTAAAAATAAAAATAACATGCAAAGAGAAGGAAGGAATATCTCAACCGTTTATTTATCTCCATTGATGGAAAAAGGAAGAATTTTAAAGGGAAATTGAAATACTGTCTGAAGGTGGGCTCTACATAAACAAGAGATCTTGCAAGCATAAAGCACATAGAACCTCACAGACCAATACAAACATCCCTTTTTTCGCTGCTTTTGAAAACCACTTAGCAAGAAAAAAAATTAAAAGCAGCAGCCTTTGAACTCGTGAAAGAAAGAATTTATTTTTATCTTGTCGATCTTCGTCCCTTCCTTCTCTTCAATCCACATGGATATAACAGCTACATGGGCTCAGGTATAATAAAGAGATCATCCCATCACATCCATCATCTTTAAAGCTTTATGTCTTTTGAATTCTTTGTGACTTTTTTCTTCTGTAAAGAAGGGTTTGTTATATGAATCATATTATCCAAAGAAAAAATCTGATTTTTGTCCATGACTTAAAATTAGTTTTCTCTCCTGCTAGCTGCTTCATTCCGAGAACCCTTATTTTGAGTTCCTTTTCTTTGTGTTTCTTTAATACTATATATAGAAATATATTTGATCAAGTTCCATCTCTTTTCCTAGTGGATATAGACACACACCACACACACATACAAACAGCTGACGACGATCTTCGAAAAGCAAAAGGCAGTTCTTGATCACTTTTGTGTTTGCTTGCATTTTTCTCTCCTGAAGAACATGAACCTTCTTTAGCTTATAACAATTTAAGCGTTGCTCGATCTTCAACTTTTTGCTCGTGTTGTAAAAAAAGTTTTCATGTCTTCTTCGATTCACTTTCTCTTTATTTCTTAACCTTTTTGTATATAGGAGATAGTGATGAAACCAATGGAGGAGATGGTAGTAACAAACACCGATCATTACCCAAAGACGACGGCTAGTAATACTTCTTCTTCATTGGAAAGAAAAGTTAGACCACAAAAGGAGCAAGCCTTGAACTGTCCAAGATGCAACTCAACAAACACAAAGTTCTGTTACTACAACAACTACAGCCTCTCACAGCCAAGGTACTTCTGCAAAGCTTGTCGGAGGTATTGGACTGAAGGCGGATCTCTGAGGAACATACCCGTCGGCGGCGGTTCGAGAAAGAACAAAAGATCTAACAACAACTCATCTTCATCAACAGCAGCTTCTAACTACTCAGCTTCGTCTTCAGTTACAAGCTCATCGAAGAGACAACTTCCCGACCTAGCACTTCCTCCTCCACCAGCCACACAAACAAAACCCTAATTGCAAGATTCTTGAAAATTCGCCCCAAGATCTCAATTTGGGATTTCCTGCAACAAACACTGATCATAGCTTCAAGTCTTTCACGGAGATGATCCAAGTTCCGAGCTTTGGGAGCAAAGAGATGCTGCAAAAACCTTCGCCTCCTTCGGCGAATATATCAGCTTTGGAGCTTTTAACTGGATTTGCTGGTTCAAGGGCGGGTTTGAATAATAATTCTTTCATGCCATTGTCCATTAATAGTAATAATAATACGAGTGCTAATATCAATACTGGCTCTGCTAGTATACTACTACTGATCATCATCATCAGCATCATCACCATCCTCCAAACGCAGTTTACTCGGCAGGGTTTCCTTTGGCTGCTCATCATGATCAGTTTAATAGGCCTTCTCTTAACTTCTCGTTAGATGGGATTGGTTGTAATAATTATGGGAGTTTTCAGGCTGTTCAAGAAACCACAAACGGTAAGATTCTTTTCCCCTTCGAAGACTTGAAGCAGGTTTCGTCAAGTGTTGCAAACCATGATGGTGATCGGCAAGAGAATAGAGATGATCAGAATGCTGGAGATAATTCCGCTGGATTTTGGATTAACGGAGTAATGGGTGGAGGATCATGGTAATTACACAAGTTCACTTTTTTTATGTTACTACATTATATATGATGATATTTTTATTAAAATGTTTCATTGGGTGGCGAGTCGTTTGAATTTCTTTATAAAAAAAAGAAGACCTAAATCCTAAATTGTTCCAGGGTTTTATCTTTGCATTAGCCTTTTCATTTGATCTTTGATATATGTAATTAAGGAGCTTCAAATTGGTTTTTAATAATTTATTCAAATCCTCGCTAAGTGCTTGACGAAATGGTGTTGGTTTAATAGATACGATAATTTGAAATATCTATTTACGCTACATCTGCATCGATGTAATGTTTGAGACACAGTTAATCTATTTAGGGTCTTGTAAGGAGTAAGAACTTAAAACCAAACAAATTTCTTTCGCGATCGAGATTTCATAATAATTATTTCAACCTTGGCTGTCCAAGATGCAATTTATAAGGGAATATATATATATATATATATATATATTATATACGCTAGCTTCACAAACAATACCTCCTCATCACTTTAATTAGATTCATGTCATAGAGAAAAAAAGGTTTTACCTACTAGCATGTGACATCCCTGAACATTGAGAAAGACTTATTCAATTCGGTTTTGAATTGGTTATGTTATTTTTCCTTTTTGTTTATGAATTTTAAATTTCAATGGACGTGATGATGGATTTCCCATGCCATGTCTCCCTTTCTTTTTCCAACTTGAAAGATTGAGAAAGATCTCAGAAACCCTACTCACTTTTGCTCATTGCGTAGGCCCCACAAAAACATTCCCCTAGGCAAGTGTGCTTCAAAAGAATAATTTCCAAAACCCCACTAAGTACTAAATAATTATAATTTACACACACATATATATGCTACATCATTATCTAAGAATAATATATTGGTTTATCAAATAATCAAATTCATAAGTGAATGTGCTCGCTGTAAACCACTAGGGGAATTAATGGCCTAATCAAATGTAGGGTTTTACCAAACCGCCACCATCAATCTTGGCATACACATCGCCCAAGTCCACCGTCATTGGTGGAGTGGAGGAAGTAATCAATCTCCTTGTGTGACGTCATGAATAAAGAATTTCATGTTTATATAATTTATTAAATTTTCATTAATTTATGATTGAACCACCGTCGTTCGAAAAGGAATTCTTTCAATTACCACTTTGTATTAGAAGGATCACGAATTTAATTTCTCTCACATTTACAGAAAGAAAAGAATATCCTCTTTTGGTGATTGGATAGTAACATGGGAACCTGATGCATTGATTGCCAAGAACACAAATCTATGGTTATGAAAGTTAGTAAAAAAAACATATTAAATTAAAGGTACCCTTATATGGTTAAAGGGTAGTCTTATTTGGGAAACCATGCCAAGAACTGAGTCAGACATTTATCCCCGAGGGCACTCGATCTTTGTGTTGCAAAAGTAATTATTTATATTCATTTAATATGATATCCAAGCTCGATTCAAATTTTAATTAATATAGCTTTCTAACAAGACAACGTAAGTAGAAATGAACAATTTGCTGTGTAGTCCAAGTCGAATAGCAGCAGAACTGTTGTACTTGGATTATCATAGAGAGAGGTGCAACAGTAAAAATTGACCATGAACTTCTTTCTTCCTACCTGAGATAACTTGTTTATATTAAGACACAACACACGAGTATGGAAGAGTATCTTTGGGGTGGTTTTCGTGCAGTTTTGTCGTTTTTTTTTAATCTCAAATGCATTGGCACTGGCACGTTTTTCTCTGGCCATTTTAACGGCAAATGGACAGAATTATAACAAGACAAGGGTGGCTGCACTCATCCATGTGCCCCCAAATTCATGATGTACTTTTTTCTTGACATGGTCCCGCGAAATTTTATAACTTGTGCAAATGTTTGAGGGAAAAAAAAAGAGCTTTTTTTAATAGAAACTATGGATATGGAGGTTTAACTGATCCAAGATTGGAAAAAGGATGTGAATTTTTACCTTTTTCAGTTCTTGGGCGGTGTTGTATGTGAAGAAAGACACTATCTCTAAACATGGATATGCGTAGAAACGGAGGGATTCGATTTGATCTTAAAGATGATCATTGGCCTGCGTTGATTCCAAAGATGCGGACTTTGTGCATGTGCGGAAACTTGGCGACCACCAAAACGAAAACAGCTAACGTGTTGAAGAACAGCATAGGGTGTTGATAGTCGGTTGTGTGCGAGGCCATGAGGTATCTGTCATATGTGAAATGAGAAGTCAGTTTCTTTGTCAGGGTAATAAAAATTTGCAGTGTTAGAAAGTCCTGAAATGGATGCCTAGAATGCACATACAATTATTTTGCCCTGATGTAATAGAAACAAAGAACCACTGAGGAAATCTATCACGAAGGCAGATATAAGAGAAACAAATCTATGAAAACCATCCTCAAAACCGTCCCAGGCAAGAATCGACGAACTAACCAAATGAACGAACACCCATGGGAACCAAGAGCTAACATTATTTCAGCAATGAAGTTTGAATTAATGAGCCATCACTGGGGAGAGAACAATTCAGGATCATTTAGGCTACGTTTGGTTTACGAATTTCGACGTGGAAAAGAAAGGAAAAGTGGAACTGTACGACATCTGAAGCGTAGCGTACAATGATTCAATACGTACGACAACACTTTTCTTTTTTTTTTTTCGCATCATTAGTGATAGACAAAGAGTAACAAAAGTATGTATAAAGCCATCTAATCAGAGCAAATACGATACCTTTCACAGCCCTATCCTCGCAAATCACCGGGTCTTATAGAAAGAAAGTGAAACAAGAGACGCTTAAATCAATAAAAACAGGAAACTAGAGATGTGAAGCAAGCTTTATCCTAATCATGATAGCATTGGATTATCCATAGAATCAGACTTAGACAACAGACTTCATTCCACTAATTAAATGAGACAAACACTTGATGCTAAAAGAGATTCAGATTCAAAATTGCTTACAAGACTAGGGGAACAACTGTCAAGAACTTCCTGTTGGGAGTGAGCTGCTTCCCACTATCAACCTGCTCCCACCATGTCAGCCTATTGTAGACACCTTGATCCTCCGCAAAAGGCGTTCCCTTCTTCCAGTGAAAGAAGTGATACGTAATCTAAATTACATAAAATTCATGCATCAGTTGCCTAGATACACATCCATAGTGTCAAGGGGAGGAATATCGAATACAATCCAACACTAATCGATCAACCAGAACCACGATGTATAGAACCCCTAATTTTATCCAACGATGAAAAAAATTCAACAACCGTCCTCATCAATTCCATCAATTAAGATGAACGACCAATAAAGGAATAGGAATCAAACATCACCAAATAAATAAAAATAACAAAATAAGTCAACATACGGCGAAATGTGCTAGATGAACGACTGTCCAAGCCATCCCTGGAGAGCAGCCAAAAACAGAGAGAACGATGAGCCACGAGGAGAGTAAGATTAAGATGTACGTGGTCCACGCCCCAGGGTACGTAAACCACTCCGTGTTCCGATTCAGATCCGTCGGCGGCGACGCCCGAACATAAAGATTCGCCATACCTAAGCTCAAATATGAATCGACGACGACGACGACGATCTACAGCTGATAAAATAATCTATTTCAGGTGATCGATTTCTTCTCAAGCACATTTTTCTATTTTGTCAATTTCTATTTTGTTACGTATAAATGGGCCGTCGTGACTTAAAACAGCCCATTGGGCTAAGATAGCCCAAATAATTTATTTATTTATTATTTAATTTTTTCAAGCAATGGACCTTCACTCGACACAATACCGAAAGGCGCTGCGCATGGAAATCATTGCCCTCGCTGTGTGGTAAGGGCGCTGACGTGGCAGAAAATGGCTTCTCAAGGGTGGCCCCATTCGAGCAGTACTTGCCGGCTTACATACCGACATATATGTCCTAGTATTTTGGACCGTCAGATTCAGACACGTCACTGTACAAGATCTACGGTTTCTGTAACCTATACGCTGTAGTATTAGTATGTACCATTTGATTCCTTTTCTCGAAGAACGTATGGACAAGGATAATTTTGTAATTTACGAAACAATTCATGGCAACGCATTATTTCTTTCGGAAACATATTTCACATTTATGTGAAATTGACGTCCTTAAGTCTCGCGATTTAAAAACATGCGAGTGGATGATAGCTGCCGTGTTTGTTGTGAATTAATGCCTCCACTCCATGTGACTTCTTATCATCATCTTTTTGAATCTACATTGTGAATTTTACGTTAGCCAAAAATGGGAAACTAGCAAATGGCTATTACAAGTGACAAGGAATGGACAACATAGGGATGCCTTTGACTTAGTTCTCAACGGTCATGATGATGATTAGTTCACAATAACTTAGTTAATTAAACTATAGACAGGTGGTCCGCTCATGTTTCGATATTTAATTGTTAAAGGAAGCACGCATAAGTGATGAAAAGAAAAAAAAAAACCATTATCATTATGAGTAATTTATATTGTGAAATATAATGAAGACAATCAAGGGCATGTATCAAGTGGTAAGAACAAATATATAGTAGGTTTAGATTTTCATTGCGACTGTTCTAATTAAGACAAGACAGTGGCTAAGTCAAGATTGACATGCTAGATTTGAACATTGTTATTACAAACACATATGATTTAAGTATTAGCATGGGGACCCATATATTGTTAAATGTTTTTATTTTTAACTATACGATGTCCAAAATATTCCTCCCTTTACATATGATGACAAATTATTGAATGTTCCCATCAAACCATCACCAACTGTAGAGAAGGGGACGACCTTGGATTCCCTACTAGATTTAAAGTTGAAAAAACATCAGCTTTTATATTTTATTTACTATTTTGATGCTAATATATGTAAAATTATTATTTTTGTTCTAAAATCTTATCAGTGAAAGAAGTGGTCTACCTGTTAACATATATTTTACAAATCAAATTAAAATAGTCCAATAACATGTATTTTACATTTAATTGCACCAAAGTACGAGCTATAAACATTGGGCGATGCAGCAAATAATACCTGGGAATCATAATATACCTTGATAATAAACCATATAACAATAATTATTAATTTTTCTCCTAGTCCCAAGAAAAAATAAAATAATGGGAATAGAATTTAAAGGGGCAGTGACAGAATAGGTTCAGAAGATGAACCCTAAAACCCCACAATTTTACAGTAGGGCCTAGGGGGTAGTTGGTGGGGGGCACCATTAGAAAAAATATTCTTTTTCTTTTCACTACATTTTAGACATGAAATGAAGTAAAAATGCAAATATAAGTATTATCTTACATAGAGTATTTATTTATTTACACAGAAGCACTAGCTGTAAAAGTAAAAACATCCTCATTTCCCGAGATAGGGAACTGCCCGATAATTCAATTCACTGATCTCTCGTATTTCTCCCGTAATACTCTCGCAATAAAGGAAGACAGCCATTTCAAATTACTATGATCAATGTTATTACATTTATTTTGCTGGGTATATATGTATGCATATGAGATAAACTTCCATTAGGGTTTTCTTGAATCGATGAGGGAGGGTATAAATTTTAGAAAAGAAAGACTTTATAAATGTATTTTTTTCATGGATTTGCAAGATTCCTCTAATTAATTTAAGAATATTGTCATTAAAGTTTTTAATAAACACGTATATCATTCGTAGTAAAGTTATATACCATTAAACATCTGCATTATTTTTCCAGGTTTTTTAATATATATCGATACTATTGTTAAAACTGAGATTAGGATTGGACCGCAGCTAATTTTTTGAGGGTAGTGGACACAAGCAAAAGCTATCTTTTCGACCTCAAATTGTTAATATATAAATGTGTTTTGCATAAGTGAGATGATTGTAAGAATTGACATTTGATGGAGTCGTTTAAAGTAACACTAATCATAAGATTGATGCCGAAATGTTGAGGTTGCTTTAAAATGTAGCATAAGATCGGTTCTATCATCATTCTATATGCCCTTTATTCCCCATATTCAATAATTTCAAGTCAAATCTTATTATATTTGGAAAAACATGAATTTAAATAATGAAATAAAAACAAAAAATGGATACGCAATTTAATGGGTCCCCATTGATGTTGAAAATCTTCAACGAAGATATTCTTGCCAATAAAGACATATAAAGATCCATAAATGCTAACATAAATAAGGAAAATCTCACTTCTCCTCAGAGAAGATCATTAAATTATCTGATTTTCTGATTTTTTGGCTTTTATTTCGAATAGACAGGACAAAAACCCAACATCCACCACCAAGTAATGCATTCATGAATATATATATATAATAATATATTTTTTTAATATATATATATATATATATTATATTTGCTTGCTAGTGTATTAAATACTATTATTGTTCGTTCTTTTTTAGCTTTTGGACATTTTGGGTCAGCTTCAGACAATTACTATCCGACCTTCTCTTTCATGAGTACATAATACACACACACATATATATATATATTACATTGCTTTGTGTATGTACATATTATTGCTATATATCCCACTAGTGTTTCTGTTTCCTGTTATAGCTCACAAACTCTCTGAGAAGACATCAACAGTTCATTGTTATCATCAGTTTTCCCAAACCATATCTGCTTGCTTTTCTTAAAACCTAACCTGAAACCAAGCCAAAAACATTTTCACTTCATTTCAACCTGGTTTCTTGTCTTCTTTGTTATCTTATTCCTTGGACAAGACGTTGCTGAGTTTGAGATTTCACGTTCTTGCATCTTCAGGTCAACGACTGACCTTAATTGGTTCCCGACAGTAAAGAACGAGAAAAAAAAAAGCTACGAACTTTGTGGACTTAAGCTGCTTCTCTGCAACATTCTGTTTTTTTTTTTCCAACAAAATGATTTCGGTGAAGAGTACTGATTTGGCGATTAACGAAACCTTGAAGAGTATCTGTTGCAATAATGGTTGGTGTTATGGGCTTTTCTGGGTTTTGATCAGTCAATTCTCTGTAAGCTCTCTCTCTCTCACAAACAAGTTTCCATGTACGTTTCAGTGTGAACTGTGAAGCTGTGTTAAAATCTTACTGTAACCAACATTTTTTAAGATTTCAAAGCATAGAATTGAATCTTTTTTTCTTCTCTTGATTAGACGCTTTCCTGCTACAAAACATGGTACAGTTGCTTAGTGTTTGGCCTTATTAGAGATACACGGTTTTTTTTTATGCAAATAATGATATAATACGAGTTTGTCCTTCGTTCCTGGGCAGGCTGTTGACATTAAAAGATGCTTATTACGAAGAAAAGATTCAAGCTTTGGCTCATAACATGCTTCATCAAGTTCATACCTAGGTGGAGGTAAGCTTAAAAACTGAATCTTGGATGCATTTGTGCTATATTTATGTAACTAAATAACATAATTACGATTAAAATTAAGCAGGTTAATTGGGCAAGTTGCGCTATCTCAGAACCATAGATGGATATATTCAGAAGCCCATCAAGACATTATGCCTGACCCTTATGATCAATCTCAGAATGATTCTGACATCTTCAGCCAATTTGTTTTGGGATAAAGGTGACATTTTTTTTACTTTGAAGTTGATCCCAGTTCAAAACTCTTACAGCAACTCACAGTGCAGTGACATATTTAAAAATCTGTTATTATTTCCAGACTGTTGCTCTGATCTCAGTTGAGCCATGGGGAGTTCTACAGCTCGGATCCACTGAGAAGGTAATGAAGTTGTAAGAATTTTCATTTTCGAAGATGGTAATAACTTAGTCCCTCTTACAGATTCCTGAGGAAGAGATTGGAAGATGGCGTAAGAGAAAGTTTTAAAGCAGCGATGATCAGAACTTTCGATTCGTCGTTTTCCTGCGAACCTCTCAGCAAATTACCGACCAACGAATTCGATGAGCTGCTCTTCGAGCCCAGCGGTCTCTTAAATTTCTCGGGCTCTCAAACTCTTCCACAGGCGTCGATCTTTCTTACCAGCAAGCTAAGTACATTCCCTATTCGAGCATTCATGCTTCGATCCCACTTATGGTACTTATAAAGATTCAAAGCCAGCCTCTGCATTGTTCACATTGGACGATTTGTTTCAAGAAAACGATCACTGCCTAATAGACGATGGGCTTCAACATTTCGATGGGTTCGTTCATTTACCGAACACGAGCGTTATTACCAACTCGACGACGAGTTCTATTACAGATAGGTTTGGATCTTCTAACAGCCATAAGGCCCTCAAAAGATCCGATCTTGACCGACAATGCAGTCGACCCGCGGGTCAAAACGACCCGTTTTCGAACGTCGATGGATCGAGCTTTACGACAGATGCTTCGAGGTTCATCTCTGAGAAAAACGTGGGAGCATCGAACAGTTGTTCTCCAGGTTGGGCCTCGATCAGATATTGGATGGAGTTCCTAGCAGCTTTGGCCACTGTTCTACACGAAGAATAGGTTCGAAGACCAATCTGCTAAAAGGAGGAAAACGAACAGCAATTCGTGGATTCAATCCCAAGAGAAAGCTCTGAATAATCCATCGTATAATCTTGAGGTCAAAAGTGAGGATGCTTCCACGAAAGAACAAGGTGGTTCCTTTATTACAGAAATGTGCAGCGAAAAGACCAACTCTTCATCTAAGAGGCAATTAGAGGAAATCACAGCAAAAGGAGGCAAGAAAAAGGCTAAGCCTGGGACGAAACCGAGGCCTAAGGATCGCCAGATGATTCAAGATCGTTTGCCGAGTTGAGGCATCTTATACCTAACGGCGAGAAGGTAAGATAAAATTTTCATCATACTAAGTTGCTGTAAGAGCGATCCATCGATTTGTTTCTTGTCTTAACTGTTTTCAACAACAGATGAGCATCGATCGATTGTGGAAAGGACCATAAAGCACTTGAACTACATGCAGAGTCTAACGAAACATGCTGACGTTCTTCAGCAGAATCATAAGCCAAAAGTACGAACGAACATCTATTACAGCGTCCATTCTCTGTATCTTTGCTCATAAAAATGCCTGATTTAAGGTTTGTTTTCCTTTCTTTCTAACATAGGCTGATGTTAAAGACAACTTTGCCAATGGTGGAGCTACATGGGCTTACGAAGTAGGTGGCGATAAATCCATGGTTTGCCCGCTGATCGTCGAGGATCTTAACACGTCGGGACAGATGCTTATAGAGGTAAAAAAAACCGAGTTCTTTTTCGATCGAATTTAATCGTGCAAAAGAAACTCCATGCTGACATCATAATTTTGCTTCAGATTCTCTGCGACGAACAAGGTTTCTTTCTCGAGATCGCAGACATCATAAGAAGCTTTGGCTTGACAGTCCTTAAAGGAACGATGGAGCTTCGAGAAACGAAGATATGGGCTCACTTCCTAGCAGAAGCTGAGGTAATAATCAACATCACGTCATTGTAATATAATCTTTTATTTTTTTCAAAGTTGAAATCTTGACACTGTGTTCGAAAAACAAACGTTCAGGCGAACCGACGAGTGACAAGGCACGAGA
Organism: Craterostigma plantagineum; assembly: GCA_027422505.1. Classification (NCBI taxonomy): domain Eukaryota; kingdom Viridiplantae; phylum Streptophyta; class Magnoliopsida; order Lamiales; family Linderniaceae; genus Craterostigma; species Craterostigma plantagineum. The sequence continues at coordinate 26,180 of JAPQWV010001136.1, read as the reverse complement.
TTTTCAGCTCACTAATTCAACTTCTGCAGATGGGCGGAGAAAACGCAGTGGATCATAATAACGACTGTTTCGGAAAAATTAATAGAAGGGACATAGTTCTGAAACTTATTTTATCGACAACTACAACAAGACTTGCCTATCGTTTCCTATGAACTTGGCCAGCAGTAATAATCCTCTTCACTGTGCAAGCGTTCGTCAGTGTTCTTGAAGAATCGCTATGAGCGAGCTGTTATTACAAGAGGAGGTCGTCGTTAGTTGAGATGCTTTTCTTTCGTTTGTAGTGTGGAATTGTGTATGTTTGAGGTTGCTTTTCTAGTATGGTTTTGCTTGACTAGTAATTTGTAGCCATTTAGTATAAATTTTAAAAAAAAAGCGGCAGTTGAAGGTTGTGTTGTGTTTCTTTCTTTGAAAATACAGATAAAAATTTAACTAAGAAAAACATTCAAAAAGAAATTAAGTTTATGGCGTCGCCCGGACTCGAAACGGAGACCTTCAGTGTGTTAGACTGAGTGATAACCAACTACACGACACGTTTGAATAACCAACTACATATTACAAACCTGAACTTGACACTTATTAAGAATTCATATATATATACCTTATCAATATATCAGTAATATATAGACAAAATCAAATTAGATATAGTAGCACATATATTCTATCTATAGGATATTGAGACAACAACAAATATAGGTCCCGAAAAAATAATGAAATCAATACATCTCCTCATATTTCACGAAATCAATTCATCATCCGACAACAAATTGGAGTTTATCAATAGTCTTCCAAGATCTCACAATAACAAGATAAATAGTGCTCAAGAAGCTGAGTTGAGTTTCAATGCTAGTTTCTCGCATCAAAGCTTCAATGCAGCATTAGCCATTGCGAGTGCGCCTACAAACGTTTGATTCCCACCAATAAAACCACTCATGTGAACAAAAACGCACCCTGGAATTCCCGATTCTTTCGATAGATCGTCGTCTCTCAAGCCTCTCCACTGCGAGGGGAGAGCTTTTCGGCTCTCGAACTTATCGGGTGAGATTCCAACTGCCTGTACTCTCCAACCCTTGCTTCGGATCGTCCTAAAACACAGATCATGTATTCAATTTTTTGTGAAATTATATCGAGTTCGAATAAGTGATTGATTACCTGGTAAAGGACATATTTTATGGGAGGGTTGATCTTCATCTCTTCCTCGAGCTCGAACAAGTGAAGTTTCCACTGTTTCGTCCAAACAAGTAGGAAAGCACTCAAGCAGTCGAAGTAAAAATTTACAGAGTTCGTGAAAATAGACGTGGACTGGCTAAATCGAGAGAGACATGGAAGAGTCCAATACTTACAGGACAAAACTTATCAAGAACCATATTTCTCCACTAGGATCATGATCCACTCTTGATTTCAGACATTCCATCACGATTGTTCGAGCTGGCAGCCATGATTTCCCAAGATAGTTAACGCACTGCTCAAAGATAAAAAATGATTGATCTATATAAAGCTTTCAGAAGTGGGACGAAAGGTTATATGGGGTATAGATAGGCAATTAACATGATGCATCATCATCTTTATTGCAATTCAAGAATTAATTACCTCCAAAATTCATTGCCTGCCAAAGACATAGCACGATTAAAGGCAGCATTCTCGTTCTCAGACGACTGATCAGGGTCTGTCCAGTCCAAATTCAATCTTCCAACACGTGAAGGCAAGCTCGTTATTTACATAACGAGGTGGTTGGTCTGTGTCGTATTGGTTTATTCCATTATCATTAGCATCAATTGCCTGTTGTTAAAAGATGCACCAGAAGAACAAGTGTTATAGACTCAATCAGATCAGAACAACATAGATCCAAGACTTTCAGAAATGAAATTGATTACCTCAACGAAGTTCTTATAAACTGCAAGAAACAGCCTATGAACGTCAGGATGGTCTTCGTCAACTAGGAGTTCCTTGGCTATAATCTCTTTTCCGTAGTGCTACAACAATGGGAAGAACTATTTAGATACACCAGACAACATTTGCTAACCTAGGAAAATCCACTAAAGCAACCAATCGAGCCGCAAAAAACAAAACAATCAAACCAAGCAAGTTCAAAGTTCAATACTTGCAGTACTTGTAAACAAGTCCAGCACTACTAAGCTTAGTAACAAACCCGTGCCCAAAAACCTCTTCAAAACCCTTCTGATGATGGTCGTACCGATCCCTAGACGGATCGTAGACACCACCCACATCCAATACAGCATCAAGCGTCTCCAGCACCTAAAGCACACATCACACAGACATTTCAACAAACAGAAAGCACGCCGACGACGCTACAAACAAAGCCCCAATCACATCAGCTCAGAACGCAAGGAATACGAAATCATCACCTGGGAATCACGCGCGCGAACGATGTGAGCATCTTTGAACTTATCGGTTAGCCGAATCATGAAGCATCCCAGAGCTTCGTCGCAGTGGAAGCTTCCATTGTGAGTACCGACGCGCTTCGCCGTCGCTATGGTGGACATTTTCGCGAAGGTGAGAAAAGGGTTTTGTTAGGGTTTAACCTGAATACAGAATTTGCTAACAAGGCTCTTGAGAGCAATGCCTTGAACATGCCTTAGGTGGAATGTGCTTACTGAAATTAGAATACGGTATACGTTTTTGTAATGAAGGCGGCTGCCCGTACTGTTTGATTGCTGCCTAGGTCTTTTACTTTATGCCCCTTACATTCTACGAAATTACATTCCAACCCCAGAATATTTCAAGCCCATTTCATATATGGAAAGATCGATTACAGAGCAGATAACTTGAATGTTCTCAGGATGTCTTATTCCATTACATTACAAAGCTTAGGTTTAAAAACCCGACTATGGACTCAGTTCGACCATTAGATTAACCCTAACTTCTGTCAGTGCTTCTTCTTGCCTCGATCTTCGTCATCGACGGCGATGATTTCTTCATCCTCATGATCAGATTCTTGATGAGCAGCCCAGTCCCTTATTTCTTGTCTGTATCGTTCTTGCGCAGAAGGCAAGTCGTAGTAATCTTTTCTCACATCCCTCTGCAACCACAACAGTAGATCACATCATACTCGATGATTAGAGAAAAAAGAAAGGACGTTCTTGATTTGGTCAGCGAGCAGTTGGTTACCGCCTCTCCTTCGTGGTTCTTCTTTCGAGTGAATGATGACAGGCGCTTGGCAGCTTCGTTAAACACTTGAAAACCACGAACGTCTCCCCTGTTTATGCTTGCTTCTAGCTGCAAATCAATGGAAAATCGATCGACTCATAGACATAGTACAGTGTAAGAGATGAGACAACTCAGTACCTGTATATGACCGATGCAAAGGAGGATGCTAACGATTGGCAGCCAACTCTCTTCTGGCGATATTGATAAGTTAGACCTACAGACAGAGAATGGACTTTGAAACCAAATGAAGAAGACAATCTCCACTACAATACAACACGGAAGGTAATGAAGTAAGTGAAATTGCTCCAATCACACCTCAAGTAAGGAGCCAAGTAAACGATTGCATAGACGGCGTAACGCCGTTTGCCAGTGGCCATCCACGCAAAGACCCAACTCTGCGCAGGCGTCAAACCACTTAACAAGTGGGCTATAGCTAAGCTAACAAACGGATAATCAAATTGATTTTACCATCCAATTGAAGTAAGGGATGAAGCTGACGATGCCCATGACTGCAAACCTCGTGTCATCGGTGTCAATCAGCGAATTGGATTCAGCATCCTTCTCATCGAGCGTCACTGGGAAGACCAGAGAGTTCAATATGCACGCGCCGATCGCAAAAGCCACCGGCGCGTCGGTCGAAAGCTCAGCCCTGCACCCGCCGTTCTTCTTCTTCTATCAAAATATTGCTACCAAAGTCAACACGAAATAACCTCAACCATCTAAAAAGGAATGGTAGGTGTGAAAAAAAAAAATCAGTTACCTGACTGAGTTTCTTGAGCTGATTGAATCTGTTGGTGAAGAGAGAAGGGAGGAAACGAGGTTTCAGTGATAGCGAAGGAGATGAGTTGAATGCTAGAGACTTCATTTACGCCTATCGTGCGCCGATGGTCGCTGTTGTGGGTTTATTTGATGACTCTGCTTTTTGTGCTTCATTTTCTGTACTATGAAAGGACGCCATCTGTAAAGTGTATTTACATAGTTACCTTTCTAATTGTCGATTAAAAAGGGTTAAGTTCGCCATTTCAGTATAATTTTCTTTTTTTTATTTATTTATAGAATATAAGAACACAAACGTTTTCCGACAACCACAAATCTTCGCTCCCAGTCGCAGCATATGGGGAGAGCTGCGGCGCTGCTATCATCTCAGAGCTTCGCAAGCTCCATCCGAAGCCGCCTCCCCGCCGCGCGAGCATCCGCCACCGCAGCCTCCACGGCGGCGAGCCACCACCCGTCGCTCGAAGTAGTCGGCGGCGGAGTGGACGCGCTCCTCCCCGCTTTTAAGACCCTCCACCTGCCGTACGTTCCTTACCCTATAGTCGGATACAACCGCCACGTGGAGACCATCTTCGCTTCCTTCTACAGGTCGCGTCCGAACGTCAGATTCCGCCGCGAGTGCCTCAGGACTAGCGATGACGGCTCGGTGGCTCTCGATTGGTTGGCCGGCGATGAACGGAGTACGCCGCCCGATGCTCCGATACTCATTCTTCTGGTGGGTGGGCTGGGCTGGGCTGTTTCCGATTGCTTTTTTACTGTTTGGTCTATAACAATCGACCGAATCGATAGAGTTTCTGACATTGATTTTGACTGTAATGGTTTCAGCCAGGTTTAACTGGAGGTAGTCAAGACACATATGTGAGGCATATGCTCTTGCGAGCAAAGAGTAAAGGGTGGCGCGTGGTGGTGTTTAACAGCCGAGGCTGGGAAACAGCCCTGTGACCACCGCTCAGGTACTTATCCATATTTGAAGCCTTATTAGTAGTGTGAGCTGATGTTTTCTGAGTTGAATATAACACTAATGAATTCTGTTGCAAGTAAACATGGAATAAGCTTGGTACTTTGCAGTTCTATTCAGCTTCGTTTCTCGGAGATATCTCCGAGGTTGTGGAGCATGTAGGAAATCGGTACCCTAGAGCTAATCTATATGCCGCTGGATGGTCTCTTGGCGCCAATATACTTGTTCGGTATATAGGTCAGGTAATAAAACCTCAAGCATTAGTTCTGTAACTGCTGCAATTCATCCTCTATCTTGTGTTTTTCTTACTATCTCTGAGTTGTTTTGGGATGTGGAAGAACACTCTTTTTCCTTACATGAATTTGTCGATTGCATCTTATATATCAGTTTCTTCTTATTACAGGAATCTCTTGATTGCCCTCTCGCAGGTGCTGTATCATTGTGCAATCCTTTCAACCTGGTAATCGCTGATGAAGATTTCCGTAAAGGGTTCAACATCGTCTATGACAAAGCCCTTGCAAATTCGCTTTGCAGAATTTTCGAAAGGTAGCATCGCCTTGATTGATTAGCGTTTTACTACATGCAACACCCTCCTATTAAGTGCCGAAAATTTGCAGGCACGCTCTTCTTTTCGAGGATATTGGTGGTGAATTCAACATCCCGTTGGCTGCAAATGCCAAATCTGTCAGAGAATTTGACGATGGATTAACAAGAGGTTTGTGTGAAATACATGAACAAAATGGATACACATGGTAATAGTAGCACAGATGCTAACGAAGCTCAAATGCTCTCAAGTGTACAGTTTCATTTGGATTCAAATCTGTCGATGACTACTACTCAAATTCGAGCAGTTCTGATTCCATAAAGAATGTTTCCATACCTCTCCTCTGCATCCAGGCAAGTAAAGTTAAGCCTTCTCGGGAGAAACTGAAACAAAACATTGTTTTCAGACACCAAATATCCTTACTATTTTTCATACGAATTTATGCGTTCGAAAAATATTGTTTTCAGGCTGAGAATGATCCGATCGCACCATCCCGGGGTATCCCACGCGAAGATATACAGGTCAAACACTTAAAAATCTCTCCTTTTCCAATTGAACTTAACAGCTTTTGGTTTGAATTTACTGGCAGAAAAATCCCAACTGCATGCTGATAGTTACGCCAAAAGGTGGGCATTTGGGTTGGGTTGCGGGCGACGAAGCCCCGTTTGGAGCTCCGTGGACCGACCCTATCGTCATGGATTTCTTGGAACACTTGGAACAGAGTAGATTTTCAGGCGATTTTTTCTTCGGTGAAGAAGGTGAGTGTAAATGGTGTTAATCACAATGCAAAAGATGGCCTTCAACAGCTTGAGGTGTAGACTGACTGATGACCCCAAAGAAAGGTCCACAGCAAGAGACACAAAAGGAGACCATCCATGTGATTAAATGCGTTAATTATTACACGCATTAAGACACAACCATGTTGTAATATGCTTCCTCCTCTTTTTTCTCTAGAAGGAGATCAAATTTCATTTTATTATTACCTATTCTTGATGGGAAATTGTCAAAGCCTAGAAGCTTAAATCATTCATCCTTAACAGCTGCAAAGCAATCATCTGTCTTGATTTTAGACTTCTTGAGATCTTTAAATACGTACCATTAAATGCTCTTGGTGTACTCTTATTACATGTGAGGATTTATTTTTTTTCTTTTTTTCTATATTTTAAGTTGAAGCACATGAACATAAAAACGAGATGTTGACCAATCAAAGGAGTAAATCAACAATGAAGACACACAATCCTCTTCAAACTAGTCCGAGATGAGTCATCAATGCAAGAAAAGAGGTGCATGTGAATATACCTTTTTTTCATTTAATTTCTAAAATAAAATAAAATCAAGGTCCTACTACCCTCATACAACGCAAAAGCATAAAAGGGAAAGTGATAAAACCATCATTAGACGACCAAAGGAGAAAAAGGGTTTTTATTTCATTCCAAAGAGGGGCATAGATAGACGGAAAGCAAAGACTATAAACACCTCCATGGAAGAGATGATGATGATGATGACGAAGAATGAGAGCTACACTCATCACAGAAATCACAATAAATCTCCAACATTCCTACGGTAACTTCACCGACATGCCCAGCCTGGAAATTGTACGAAAATCCATTTTATAGCTCTCTCCAAAAACCTCAAAGAATCAATCCTCGGCGGAGCAAACAGCCGGCCTTTTCTGAAAATCAAGAATCCACCGATCACCACCGTCATAGACAAGTTCACAGTCTCCACCTGCCCATACCTCGGCGAAAACTCGCCGCTTCTTTCTGGGACCTGACGTTCATCAAGCCGCCGCCGGCGACGATGGAATCGGAGCTCGAAAAGGCTCGATCCCAGATCGGCGAACTGAAAGCCCAGTTAGAACACGAGCGAAGATCGCGTAAGAAAATGGAGGCGGCGAACAAGAAGCTCTCCATGGAGCTCTCGGAAGAGAGGCAATGCAGGGAAGCACTCGAAAGAGTCTGCGAAGAGCTAGCGAGTAAAATCTCCAAGGAGAAGACGGCGATGGGGAGGATCAAGAAGGAGATCGAAGAAGAACGAAAGATGCTTCGAACCGCCGAGGTCATAAGGGAGGAGCGTGTTCAGATGAAGCTTGCCGAGGCTAAGATGTTGATGGAAGAGAAGTTTTCGGAGATTGAAAGCTCAAAGACAGTATCTTCACCTTCGTCGTCGTTTAAATCCCAGAGAGAAGAAAGTAAAAGAAATGGTACTACTAACAACGATCATGAACAGCATAGTAATAATCCTATTCCTGGGAATTCTCAGTCAACGAATATGAATGTACTGAGAAGGGCTTCGCCAGAAGCTGAGAATCCTCACATCAAAAGAGGGATCAAAGGGTTCGTCGAGTTTCCGAGAGTTGTTAGAACGATGGCGTGCAGAAGCAGTAAGCATGTCGGCAGCAAATTAGAGTGTCAAAAGGCTCAGCTTAAGATTCTTCTCAAACAGAAAAGCACCATAAGGTTCAACAATGGTCTTATTACAAGTTAAGTGGCTGTTTTCTTTCTCGTACTTAATTTAGGGTGAAGATTTCTTGGTTGACTTTTCCTTCTCCTTCCGTGATCGTTGATATTTTTGTCTTTTTCTTTTTCTTCCTTCATAGACCGATGGTTTTCGTGTGTATTTCAGACAAGACAATGAATTGAAAGTTGTAATAGACCACTATGAGACCCAATGGGCCTTTTTGTTTAATTGTGGACTTCATACTTCTCAGGGCTCAGGCCACAATAAAATAAATAAATAATTAATTAAAATTCTATAAAATGTGACTTGACAAGGGAAAGGAGGACCACAGCTCATTCTCTGCTGTGAGAAGTTATTACAAGTCTGTCAAGTGTCAACCTGGCTATGGTAAAGTCAACAAAGAGAATTTATTGTACTTTCGTTTCTGTAAGAACGGGGCCCACCTTCACAGTATGTACCTCTAACTTGAGACTACGTTTGACCAACGGATAGAGATTTATTTTCCATTGGAACCTAAAACGTATATACAGAGTGATTTGCTTCGTACATTGCATGTTCCATGGACATTTGTGGGAACCATCGTGACACTTGTATAGTATATATCCTTCTAAAAGAAATACATATATATTTTTCAAAGAAAAAGAGATAATTGGTGTATTTAGTATGCGGCTTTATGTCGTATAGACATTAGGATAGGATGAAATCCAAGGGACACAAATATCGAAATGGCGGCACCGTAATCAAATATATATCTCTTAGCAAGCAATATCTTCATTTAATTTTCTTTGAGGAACGAAACCAACTAGCGTCGTAGAAAAACACACCTTCGCACACACATGCTATAAATGCTTTTGGCTTCTTGTGGGCCTTTACTTCACATACATACAATAAAGAGGAAAAAGGAGAAGTTAGTAAGCGTTGGAGAAAGAAAAAAACAGAGATATGGGCAGTGAAAAGGAAAGAACATCGCCGCTGTTGTTGGACTTTGATGCTAGGCTGGGCTTGGCGATGCAGTTACAGCACCCTACAACTACAGTTTATTCTTGTAATAATATGACAAACCCTTTCCTTTTTCTTCGTTATCTTCGCCGCCTTTTCTTATCTTGTGCATGTAATGATGCTTCAGTTGATGGAATCTCACGCAACTACGAAGGAGCTTTTGCGCCTGAGATTCCCATGAGTTCTCACGACAGCGATGCCTTTAACGCGGTCTGTGAAGCTTTTGCTGAAATCTTTGTTCAGTTCTTTTTGAGAAGCTTTCGTTGAAAAGTTCTTATGATTATATATACTCGCAGCATCGCAATGGGGAGATTCTGAAGTACAGAAGATGTCACAAAACAAGTACATGGTGGCCTCATCAGTTCCTCACGAACTGCCGTTCTTGTCTGCTAACGGGCCACCAGCCGTTGTTCATGCCTCCCAACCCAACTGTAATAATACTAAATCTCGTAAGCAGCTATTGATCTTCGTGTTAAGAAGGTACAAGAGTAAAATGATTCTAAGATTGTTTCTTTACTAGGGTCTGCTTTGGATTTGAGTTTCTCATCATCGTCAACATCGTCTTCCTCGCCGAGCTTGAAGGACGCAGAGCCATGGAGGTGCAAGAGAACAGACGGTAAGAAATGGAGGTGTTCAAGGGACGTCGCGCCTGACCACAAGTACTGCGAGCGCCATGCTCATAAGAGCAGAGCTCGTTCAAGAAAGCATGTGGAACTTCCTAGTTCGTGCAATAATAACAGTACGGCCGCCGGCCGACAGAGGCCTGCTTCTCAGTTCCCGACAACGATGGCAGCTCCATCATCGTATCTCCAAACCCAAACCAGGTATCGTCTGAGTCTTAGGACATTGAGCTGTGTTGTTGTATACTCATCTGCTCTGCCTGACTTTTCTTGAAGGTGCTTACAAAGGAAACAGCCAACGAACACATCATCTCCTTCAGCGCCAAGGTTTGTGTATCCACAGCACCAGTACGAGGATAAACAAGAACTAGGTTTTACGTTCCTGAACCCTTACAACCCAGCTATGGAAAATCACCTTCAGAGTCAGGCAAACAATGGCTGTTATCATCAAAGCTGTGATGATCCTATCCCAGGTGCAAAGATCTCATCTTTACTCCCTCCAAGTCCTAATTACACCTTCATCGATGCCTGGGAGCAGCAACCACCGTATTCTCCCTTTCCCTTTCTCTGTGTGGTGGAAGCAAAACCTTGGACGAAGGTCTGAATAGTACGACGCAAAGTGAGTGGTTGAACATGAAGAACTATTCAACATCAGTTAACAATTCTCCGCCTGGTGGACCGTTAGGTGAAGCACTGTGCTTGGGAAATGCCAGCACGACAAGGGTCTGTTCGTATTTGGCATCACCACTATGTTACAGCAACGCCATTGCTAACGCTAGTAATAGCAGTAGAAGCTCTTGTGATGAAGACGGAAGTGGTGGTCATCATGGGCCTAAGTTTTAGTTAAGTTTCTTGTGTTATTTTAGGTGGGTTTTTCTTCTCGTCTTTAATGCTCTGTTTCATTAACTACGTTTCGTTCAGTTGCTACCCATTTCCTTTTTGCTTACGTATCCCCTGTTTTTGAAGACTTTACTCCGTCTGTATTAGTAGTAATTGTTACCTTATTGTACTTTGCTTGAAGAAGTATAATGATGGCTACGCGGATTTAACTCGGATTGTTTGTAGTTGTTGCATTAATATGGAATTTTCCAAATCTAATTATTATCACAATGTTTGCCTTTACAAAGTAATCCTCCTGAATTCGTCTATATCTAGAATCTTGGTCAAGCAAAGAATAGTCTTCTATCAAATTTCTAAAATCTCGGTCGTAAAATAAGTGTCGTTACATAATTTCAAGATGCTAAAAGATGATAGATGTCATAAATTGAAAAAAAGTAGAATGTTGTTGAGGAAAAAATGATCTGAAATTTCACACCGTTGAAGAATATTCGAAAAAGCTCGAAGAAGTTTGAAAAATTCCAGTCACACAGTTCCTAATGTTGGTTAAAAAGGGCTCTGCCGACTATGCCAGTTGCTTCAATATATCGCTCCACGCACCTCGATATGCAACTGCTCTCGCTCCCGCTTAGACTGCTACCAGGCTTGGAAATGCACTTGTCGAAGCATTTTCCTCGCACAGTCTACACGATTACCATGTAAAGAAAAAGCATGAATCCATCAATGGGTTTGCTCAATGTTCGAAGCTAAAAACATAAGGGAATGATAGCCAGTTCTCATTATATCTACAGTAACAACTAATAATACAGGTGTATTCTTTTTCTTTGCACAATAAAGATACACTTTTGCAGCAGTGACACATGAAGTTTGATACAACAATTCATCTCAACCAAGCCCTTCATGTCGACTTTCATTGTTATAACCAAGACTGAGATGCTTGATTTGGAAAGATTTCTCCATGAATGCATGGATGCAGATAGAGGTAGTGGAGAACATTACAATCTAGCAGCAACAGACAACAGTGTACTAACAGAGTATCATCTAGACGACCACGAGAGGTAACTATGTTACCAAAAGTTAAGTAAGTTCTCTGCATATCGAATGAGATTTCAACGGATGACATGTCTAGTCCAGTGATCAAACAATAGAAATAGCACCTACGACTCTATTACAGTGATAACAATTGGTATCGTAAATTGGTCTTTCTTAATAGCATATTCGAACTGATGGATTATGCAATTAAGTACACATCATAACAAGAACTCGGCAAAGCCCATGCTTGTTAGAGCCCAACAAAGCCAATACAATCGGACAAAACAAAGACGACTTCAGACATCATAACATTCAGGTAGCAAGAGCGACCAATCAAGCTAAACAAATAGACATACCTCGAGAAATTCTTCAGCGTAAGCCTGCGCAAGCTGAACCTTAACCTGGTCCATGAATTCGTCAGGCGAGAACTTCGACTGCGATCCGCTCGACGGCGAAGAAAATGAATCCATGTCGATCGCTCTTAATTAATTCGCGCCCTCCACTGCTGATGCTGTCCTTCGTTCTTGCAGACTTGCGAGCTGAAGATAAACCCTAATTCACAACTTTATACATACTATGCGAAGTCGCCCCTAAACCCCCTTTTGTTTCGAAGCTACTGTTGGATTGGGCCATAGACAAAGTCTTGGCCAATTAAAGCCCATTGAACTTTCAGAAACACAAATACTATCCAATAAAATTATTATTCACATTTAGTGTTATTACTGTACTGTAATGTGTTATTACATTTCAGAAACCTAGTACTGTCAAATGGCGGCGGCGCGGGCCGGCCGTAGCCCGCTACTAGTGGGCCTAGGAAATGAAGGCCGCCCCGCCGCAGGCGGGTAGCGGGCCTGGCGGGCTATCCCGCCAGTTTACAAAAAATAATAAAAATAAGAAAAATAATAAAAAATAAGAAAAAAAAGTAAGAAAAAAATAAGAAAAGTAAGAAAATAATAATAAAAAATAGGAAAAGAATAAAAAAAATGAAGAATTTAAGTTGGAAAATATATCTAATTTCATAAACTTTTTTAATATTCATCTATTTATGTTATAAGTACCAATTATTATTGTATATTTGTAATATTGTATTATAAATAATATAACATTTTTAATTATTCTGGCGGGCGGCTCGCGGGCTAGCCCGCCCGTCGAAGCCTGCACCCGCCGCGGGCCCAGTTGACATCTCTATCTATACCATATTATATTAAGGGTGAGAGATGGATATTAACTGCTAATTTGCTCTGTAAAAATATTTACAATTAACCTCTTTACTTTTAATTTCATTAATTAAATAATTATCACATTAACCTTCAATTTTAGTTATTATACTTATACCCTAATCATTATTTTCCTTTTATATATATAAAATTTATTTATCTACCAAACATAAATTATAATTTCAAAACTAAAATTAAAACAATTATATTTTAAGCTGCGCATAGAGTGCGCGGATAGCACTAGTTTCATATAGTCCTTAGGGTGCCCACGGGATAAGGGAGAGATTGAGAAAAATGAAAGACTTGGACAAGAGCTTTATAATGTTACTTGAAAAAATATAGCATTATAACATATATTAAATATGTTCTTACCGAAATAATAAAAGAAATATCGAAACCCAATGAAACATTTTCGGAGGTTATTGTCATAGCATGGTCCAGCGCCTGTAAACATAGGCCACCCCTCTATTTGGAACCATATTGCAATACTTTTTCTGAATTTTCCCTTCCCTTCTGATTCTCCTACCAATATAGAACATATTAAATTAAAAAATTAATACAAAAAAGGATAATCATTAGCACCTGCTTAGGGACAAGACAGTAATTAGCTCAGTCAAACAAAGAACTTAATTACATTCAAAGTGCAATTAGTGAGGAGATTATTAAGACAACCTTTGCATGCCGTGGAACTTGAAGGCTCGAGGCAACGTGGATCGACATTGACCCTTCGTGAAGCGATATCCTCACTTTATCGTTATTTAAAGATAATATATGATTTAAATAAAGTAAATGTAATTGATTCCATATCATATGGAGAACGTCATGGTAGCGTCTACCACAGCCTGCAGGTTAGATTAGAACAAACAATTACTAATCATACATTTAAATACAGATGTGTCACATCATTCCATGATTAAAATACTAAGATAAACGAATCTCAACTTAATAGGGAAAAATACAAGTTACGCTTTTCCACCGACATTTTATTGGTTCTGAATAACTCTTCGCGCATATATATATTATCAAAAGGAAAGAAGTGCAATATAAAAAACGTAGGCATTATAAAATGTTATGCATATATATGAAAAAAATTACGATACACACGTAACTCGATTGATTGTAGATTCCATATACATAATTTCATTTATTCCCACATGTGGATCATGCTGAAAATATATAATAGTATATATATATATATATATATATTATATATATATATACACACCTACATCACACCAAACTCGGGTAGGTTAACTTCATCAATGGACGGCTAAGTGATACAATATCTTTTGGGTGGGTGGAGCCATTCTATAGATTTTAAATATACTTTTGTGAGATTTTCTAACTTTAAATATATAAGGGGATGAGTGATTTTGATTTCTATTCTTAAACATCCTCAACATAATATATATGTTATTATGTGAAAAAATATGTAATATATATAGATAGATGAATTTTATAGTGCTCAATTATGTGAAAACCATGTGTCATACTGACGTGATTTTTTGTCATTGACACGTAAATGTGTTATGTAAGGCGTCAAATGTCACATCATAGCATCTGAAATGTCAATTAATGGCACCTGAAAGGTGTTATTAAGACGATATAATCTTAGATGTCAATGTGAGATATTGAAATGACACTAATTGGTGCCCATTAACAGGTGCCCACATAAGGTGGTCACATAAGGCGAGCACCATAAAATTACTCTAAATAGATAATCAATCCCCATTCAAATATTTATTTAAATTTTTAATGTACTACAATTCAATTGATTTATAACTGAGGGATCCACCCAAAATGTCTTCATGTAAAAAACACGCGCGAGAGAGTCTCTAATGTCTTGATTCTAACATCAAAACTCCACCTTGTCAAATTCAAGATGATCACGTTACATTTATTTCCTTATGGGATGCCATGAGGAAATGATTGTACGTTTGAATAATTAGAACATTATGAAAATCATTTAACTTTACTGATGGATTATAGAAATTGAAATCCCTTTTGCATTTGCTCTTTTCATTCCATGGAACGTGTGCGAAAAAAGTTACAGACTTGTAGCAAGTATATTTATACATATATAGGTATTTAAGATAATAAAAGACAATTAGATATGATGCTATTATAATCTCTTGATCCAAGGCTTTCAAGCGATGGACCACAAAGGACCATTTGCTGAGACTAAATGCTATTTAAAGGCGGTCCATCTCTTGGAATTCAATATAAAACAGGAAAGATAGAGTCTTCAATATATCTTCATCAATGTTTGAATGAATTGCTTAAATAATACTTTAGTTATTAGTTTAAACGCGTAGGATATTCAACCGACAAGTTAAAATTATTTTTATGATTACCAAAGAGAGTCAATATTAGCTGCTGTGAATCTTTAACTGATTAGATGCTCTAAATGGTCCATAACCCGATCAGCATCTATGCATTATTGTATTAACTAATATATACTATATATATATATATATACTCTATAATATAGTTGATCGAATTATTTATAAAAAAAACTATATAGTAAATGTTAAGTTCCGGGTAAGGAGGGATCAATTAATATTGAACGATTTAGGTGAGCGTACGTCGGGGCTATTTCTATTTACTAAACACACACACCAAAATATAAAGGAACTAATTTAATACAATAGTTTCAATAATTACTACAATGTTTATGATTTATTATGTCGAACCGATTCACGTAATATTTATAGTTGAACAGTTCATATATTAACTTGACTTTTTTACTCATTAATGCATGTTATGTATTATTTGCTCTCGATACAAGTTGGACAACTGTAAATTATTATTATTTTTGGTTAATAGAAATGTCCATTAGCATGTCGCATTAGATGCACGCACTATATAGTTAGGAATTAGGATAATATAAATTATTATTAACAATTAATTAGACAGACCAGTCTTACTTAGAAGATGGCGTGGAGGATGACCTAAGTACCTCCAAATATAATATTTAGTCCTCGTACGGACAATTATTGTGACAGCAAATGGTCAATAATAATGTAAAACTTACAATTATGATGATATTTTTTAAACAAATTAGCAAACTACTACTATCATACATTATATATTATATATAGGCATATAAATGTACCTCATGACATCCGACAACTAAGCAAACAGTTATTATTGCACGTATTAAATTAAAATAATTATATGATCGAGCAGCCCCTATGGTCCCATATTTTAATAAACCAACCTAATTAGAGAGCAAACAGCTGGCTACATAAGTAGTTTAAACTTACTACAAAGTACTCAACACAAATAAATTATTACACATGCTGTATTATTACTATACACATATACTGGCAATAATACACTTTATATATTGTTACAATATTATATAAATATATATCAAGCCAGGTAAATGACAAGGACGAGGTCACATGAACCTAACCATATAATTGATGGTGCCTATCCACCCCATCTCTCTCCCTCCCTCTCTCTCTCTCTCTACATGAAAAAAAGGACACTGATTAGTGATTAGCAGCAGCAAGAGATGATGATCAAGAAAGACGGAATAAATTCAAAGGGAAAAAATATATATATTTGCCTAACTTTGAGAAGCTTCCTTTAGATGAAATTGCGAACCCACCAAGAAAAAATACTACCTCTGTCCCACTTATTTCTTCCATCTTTCTATTCGTCCCACATAATTTCCATTCATTTGGTAAAAAAATATTCCAATAATTAAACTAATTAAACCATTTATATTAAAAAAAGACTTCTAATTTGCGTGACACTAATAAGTTTCTCTCTCCTTTTTAATGTAGGTCTTAATCTCCGTGCACTAATCTTTGGGAAGAATTAAATGGGACGGAGGAAGTAACTCAGTTCACACAGTGTTGTATATCAGCATATCCATCTCTATCACCTCTCTCTCTCTCTCTCTCTCTCTTTCACCTTTTCTTGAACGTGAATGAGAGAAAGGTCAACAAGCTCTATCGGAGAAAAAAATATTAGTATGCTCTTTGTTTTTTTTTATGAGCCATCCTTTCATTGAGATTATACTTTTCACGAGAGTTTCTGCCATAATTCTTATTCTTTTACTATGTTTCTTCCCTCATGTGAAGGGAGAATAATTATCTTCCTCTCTTGTTAACCCTAATAGCTAGACTTCCACACACATAACTTTCCAGCCAGCTTGTTAGAGCAAGTGCTTAAAGCTTTCAATCGTTGTTTGAAGATTATCAGATCTGCTGTCAGAGAAGTTCAGCAGCAAAAGTCAAGTTTTCTCAAAGCCTTATCTAGAAAAAGGAGAGAAGAGAAGAAGAAGAAGAAACAAAAAGGTAAAAGATAAATTCGATGAATTTCATGTCTACCTCATCATCGTCGTCATCCTCATCTTTTCACTACCTAACCACCACCTCCACCGCCGCGCCGCCCAGCAACAACCACCACCATCACCACATCGGCAGAACTACGGCGCCTCCATCGGAAGACGCCGGAGAAGACAACTCGCCGGCGACGACGACGATGTCCCTCTTCGCAAGATCAGAATTACCACAAGATATTATTACCAGCAATAACAACGAAATCCCAGCTGCTCTTATGGAGAAAGAGCACATGTTCGACAAAGTGGTGACTCCAAGCGACGTGGGGAAGCTGAACCGTTTAGTCATACCCAAACAGTACGCAGAGAAGTACTTCCCTTTAGATTCTTCGACCAACGAAAAGGGGCTTCTGCTGAACTTCGAAGACCGTAACGGCAAGCCATGGCGGTTCAGGTACTCTTATTGGAACAGCAGCCAAAGCTATGTAATGACCAAAGGTTGGAGCCGTTTCGTCAAGGAGAAGAAGCTCGACGCCGGCGATATAGTCTCTTTCCAAAGGGGCTCCGGCGAGTTGGGTAAGGATAGGCTCTTCATCGATTGGAGGCGCAGGCCTGACGCGCCCGATCTGATGATCCCACCTCCTCATCATCATCATCAGTTCTCTTACCATCGATCTTTCAATCCCATGTTCTTACAACCTCGTCATCAGCAAGATTATGCCAACACTGCTGCTCCTTTTTCTCCTCCTAATATTCCTCACTATGGATACAACGGTTCTGCGATCGTTAATGGAAACCCTTGTCCGCCTGGGTCAATACTGTACTTGAGATCTGCTGGCGCTGGAAATAGTAACGATGGTGGGTTTTACGGAGGGCCTCGTTATCATCAGCATATGGGAAGCAGTACTTTACAGCAGTTTCAGAGAAGTGGCGGCGGTGGAGCTCTTCCTCCTTCTAATGATCAGTTATTACAGCATCAACAGATGGTGTTTGACTCGGTCCCAATTGTGCAAGGAAAAGCTGCAGCAAAGAGGCTAAGGCTGTTCGGTGTGAACATGGATTGCCCAATATCTGATGATGATGATCATCAGATCATCATCATGTGTTGCCTTCCACGGCCGCCCATCCCACAATGCCAATGTTTCGTAATTTCGGTGGGTTCGATTCTTCTCTGCTGCCTTCTTCTTCTTCTACGGTTCCATCTCGCATTACAGGTCTTACGAAGATGAGGAGGATGAAGAAGATAGAGGAAAGGGAAATTCGATGTCGTTGGATTTGGACATCTGAGTTTGATCTGAAAGAGAAGCAAGGTAAGATATAAAAACGCATGTATGTTCATCAAAACACAGCTGCAATCTTGAGTTCGATGGGAAGATTTTGATTTGTCAATGGTGAAGAGAAAGCTGCAGCTAGCAGCACTGTTTTAGTTCTTTTAGTTAATTTCTTCTGTATAAATCAATATTGGGGACAGATTCTTACATCATATATAGATCCTCGTGAAAAATATACATTTGTTCATTCTTTCTTGCACGTTATTTTATGCCCGGTCACAGCTCAAATCCTTCTTCAATCCTTACATTTGCTGTTGCAGTACACATTGGAAAGGTATCTTCTTTTCGTTCAATAATTCGATGATGGCAATCTTTTCTCTTCAACATGACTGGAAAATATTATATCATTCCAAATTGCTCGTTGTTTTAAATTCCATTTATTAGGTTTGTTGTTGATCTTTGTCGTCGTTGAATAATGCTTGGATGAACATTACCTTCCAGGACGGTGAGAGCTTTTAAAAGGTATAACTGCAACAGTACCAATATATGTCTTCATAAGCTTCTATGTATTTACTCTTCATCACATCTTTGTTAGCTTCTTGCAAGTTGTGCCATCTTTTGAATTTCTCAACCTGCTGTGATATCGAAATAATTATGGATAATTACATTGAATTATATGTATGTGGCAATGCACTCGTCGTCATTCTTTGGGGATCAACAGATACATATTTAAATCAACTGATAATACCCGCGTATATGATTATATTGCATATATATGTCCAATGTGATCATAATTTGTGACAGAAGAATGTAACATAAGTTATATAACTAGGTGATATAATATATAGAGAGAGAGGGAAAGAGAGAGAGAGAGAGAGAGAGATTCAAGAACGCTTTCTCTACCAACATCTGATGGCAAACTCAGTATACTTTACATAATAATGTTGAGTCAGATTTCATATAGAGTTAACCCTACGAGCCCTTTATGTCCCCAATTCTTTAAACAAGCTAAGCATCTAGGCTAGAGAGCCATAGCATAGACCCTATTCTTTCTAGGCTTCTTTAAGCTCATGACTTGATAATTAAAGCCAGCCCATAAAGAAAGAACAGTTGAGCTTTTAACTATATAGAATAAGGTGTGTTGCTTTGCTGCCTATAAGGAATGGGGCCTCTGCAATCTGTCTCTGCACGAAAGAAACACGAATTACTCAGCAGACAAAGCTAACGGAACTCATATATGTAAAAAGAAAAAAAGAAAAACTGTTGTGTGCCGCTAGATCAGAATTCTCTAACAGTCTGAATTACTAATCAGATTATTCAATGTGATCCCTGCGTTTACTGCTTATGTAATGAATACTTCATTTTTTGTCTCTGACCCGAAGTTTCATCTCATTGTTATTGCAACATATTTTGAGGTAAAATAAATTAAGAGAAAAAAATGAGATTATCTCGTGTATATCTTAAACTTCACAGGGAATGTTCAAGAAACTGGACCACTACTTTGGATTAGGTTTTGTTGATCTGCGTTGTCGAGACGATATTGTTTTATACCACCTTGAATTTAAAAACATAAACCCTAAAAAGGAGTAATGGAATCTAGGGTTTATATATTTGTTTATACCATTATTAGGTTGATTTTCTGCTACCCAACACTTTTTTTAAAAAAATAAAAACACCCTGCAAGCCTACAACTGAGTCTCCTGATATATCATCACTTACAAAATGTAGGCACATTAACTGCATATACTATACACTATGTAGACTTTCATAGGTTCTTTCAGTACTATGTAATAATTGTATAACGATGCCACATGAAGGGCTAATTAATAATAAAGCCTACTTTAAATATGTATATAGGCCATAAACCTCATCAGCAGACAAGATACAGTTAAATGCTGGTAAGTTCAACAGCTTTCCTTAATTGTTTGCGAGAACAATTCAATGTCATTTACCTTTAATTGGCAAACCTGTCACCTGATGAGTTCATGTTAGTCATACGTAATTATATACAATTTTCCTATATATTAGTTGTTGAAGTTGACATTAGCATTTATAATTGGTTTCAAGAATATGAAGATCCCATTCCCATATCCCATCTGCGTGTGTAGTCTAGTCCACATAGCAAGCAAACAAAAATTAAATATTTTCAAAAGCGAAAAAACCCTTAATTCTCAGGTTGTCCCCACTCTATATTATGATTTCTCTATTTTTTTCTTGAAAGTTTTCGAAGTTGTTCGGCATTTTCTTCTATTCACACCACAAACTCGAATCCCATTCTCTTGGACCACGTTTGATATTTTCCTTGATCTGCCTTCTTTCTTCGATATGCATGCATATGATGAATCATCGTTTTCTCAAGCGTGCCCATGTTTTAATGTTGTCATTATCCCCTAGATTTATTACAGGAAAATCAGATAAATGACAAAAGAAAATGAACGACGTAGAGATTACGGAAATGACATGAGAGAAAATAAATATAAGGTTAAACAAAATGAAATTAAAAGTCGATCGACCTAGCCAAAAGAGATACAGAGCTACGCAGTACCCTTTTTATTTCTCGACTTGTGTAAAAAGATATAGCAGAAGATGGAAGGCACAGACACTTTTTAACTCGATTGGTTGCACATATAAATGTATAAAAATCTCACCTTTACCATCATGTACTACTATTTACTTATTTATTTAAAGAAAATAAATAACAAATAAATGACAAATGGAATTGTACGTAGATTTATAGGGGAGGCGTCTTCCATTCCATGTTGCATTGCATTTAACAACGACAGTGCAAGAAAAAAGTGGGCACCAGATCCCATAATAATACTAATAATATTTTTTTGTTATTATATATACTTATTAGAATATATATAAATAACCAGATATGCATATATATAGAATAGATCCGTGATGTGATAGTAACTTCTCATTAAAGCTGCGTTTTTATTTTTACACGATCATCCATAACAGCCGTAAAGATGATGATCATGATACACTTCTGTGTGCGTATTCATAATCATACTTGCATTGCTTTATTTCTCTGTGTGTGGGGGTACCTTTAAGTAAATATGATAAATATATATATATATATATATGGATTGTTATTTCATGAATATAGATATTATTTAATGAATGTTGATGCAAAAGCACTTACACTTCGACACTTAATACAATATATAACCCTAAAATGCTTTCTTTTAGTATATTATTGCACTTTTGGTTTAGTCTCGCTCTCACTCTAGCCTATTCCTCATTCTTCAGTTTATATCACTTTCATTTATCTTCAATTAAAAATAATACATGGATTCAAGAATGAGATTTATAAAGCCAAGAATGCGTGTCTCGGACACTTAATTCTTGAATAATACACACTATTGTTTCGTAGAATAATATATATATATCAGTGTGAACTTATGTTGATAGTGTAAGGACACGAACATGATGAGAAAGGACCAAACTGCAGAGAGAGGTCCCCCCATTGGAAAAAAAAAAGCCAATGTCTTTTGTCTTTGTTCACAAATTCCTCATTCAAGCTTATATATTCATTACTTATATATATATATATATATATATATATATAAGTGGGCTGAGCCCATTTTCGATTTATATCGAATTGGACTTTGTCGTCTATTTTTTTTTTCGGAGAAAAGACTTGTCGTCTATATTACGTATCATATATTCGAGTATGCTGTTGAGACGTTGATTATTAAACAAGGAAGTTGATATATTAAGACGTTAAACGGAAGGGCAGACTTAAGCTTTCCTCTATTGTTGATTGAATGAATTAAGGCTTGATTGGTTAAAACTAAGACACGTGAACTCAAAACGAAAATATCAGTCAGAAGCCCTTGCAGTGGAAATAATAGATAAGGTACTAATACTATAAGCTTCTCTTTATCTGTGGAATGCTTATTCATGGCTGCAGCTAAAAGCTGTATCGTCCCATCGTCATCGAGCAACGTAATTAACAGATTTCTAACACAGCCCAAGATTAGCCTCTACTTGCAAAAACCTCTACCCAAAGCTTCTTCCCCGACTAGACTCGGAGCTTCTTCTGCCAAGAACAACAATAATGAAGTCCCACTGGTAATTAATTGACCGTTGTAACTCTTTTATTTCTTCATCATATTCCTTTTACTAATTAGAAGTGTTTTGAAGGTGCAAAAGAAGAAGGGAAAGGCTCGCTTGGTCACAATATCGACGGCAGATGGGAGATACCATGGAGATTGGAGCATTGACTACGCATTTTCTCTGAGACAGCTTCAAATTCATGACTTGCCTGAAGATGTCCACAAGGACACTGTTGTTTCTATCAACCTCTTCATTCAAAAGGTTTTTCATTGAATCATGATAACAATGGAATGGTCTGATAGTTGAGGTACTAATTTATGATGATCATCTTGTGAAAAAAAAAAAGCATGCTGGGCTGGGGCTATCAGTGGAAGGAAAGATCACGACAAGCTTCACAACAAAGTGTTGTAATTGCTGCTCACCCTACTTAAGAGAGGTTAGTAAATTGGATAAACTTCCTACACACATATGTAAGAAGAACTAGATTATTGACTACTTGCACTTGCATCATCAGATCAATAGCTCATTTAAAGTATGGATTCTTACATCTACGAGACAAGTTAAAGCAGATTCATCGCATCAGATTCCTTACATCGGCGTGGATGATGATCCTTCGGTAATTCATAATCGATATGCTTTCTCTTGAAGCTTCGACTGTTCAATGAAAGCTCGATTTTTTTATGTGTTTTCTTCAGGTTATTATGTGAAACCGGGCTATGATGCTGATCTTGATCCTTTGATAGAGGACACGATAAGGCTCGCCACATCTGTCGAAGTAAATCCCACCTGAAAAAAAAAAACTTTTTTGTCCGAATTTTCGACTAGGTTGTAATGTGAGTGTTGTTGTTTGTTTTGCAGGAAACTTGCTCAGAATCTTGCGAGAAGGCTGAACCTCAACTGCAGCGTAAGTTTCGCATTAAAAAGAACGAACTTCAGCGTAATGATTTAAGCACTTAACTATTGCCTATTTAACATCATCGTATTATTTCCTTTTTTTTGTCAGATTTGGGTGCAAGAAACACAGCTTCAATTGACAGGAGGTGGCATAAACTGCTTGAACTAAAGAAGAAGACATAGATAGTCTCCCCATAAACTCTGTCAAAAGATCCTCGTTGTACATGTGAAAAGGTCAAAAAATTGTAAAAAGTTACTTCTATGTTAAGACTAAGAATGCATAGACATTGTACCCACATAGCATGAAGCATATGAAAACCATTATAAAACTAGGATTAAGGGCTAGAAGACCCTGCTTCTCTGATGCAGAGGGATGGAAATTACTAAGCGCAATCGCCAAAGCCCTTTCTTGGGGAATCCAAGATAAGCTGTCACAGATAAATTGAGTAGATCGATATAATCTTGAACAAAATCCCTCATTATAACTCCCCGTTAAGGCCAGAGCAATCATGTTCGAGATAGAATCATTCTAATATTTGAAAACGGCACACAAATGAAATGAAATTTGATAATGTTTGGGTTGCAGCACTCACTATATAATTGTATCAACTTAAAAGAGTTCAGTAAAAATACCTTCTTGATGTAGGCGTTGCAAAACATTGTTAGGATAAGAGAGATGATTCGAAGCACGATTTCGGTGATATTGCTGCCACGATGGTAAAGCTACGAAATTCCCATATGAATAAACCTTTCCATACGCTTGATGGGGAAAGGGAATGCTCACAGAAGCTAGACGAGGGAAAGTTGCTTGCTGAGAAAATGCTTCACCTCTCTGCAACTGATTTTCCTGAAAACAGAGGAGTTCAAATCCTCTTATCCCAGCAATGAATAGTTCTGTGCTTACTGAGACTTGACATGTGTACATTCTAAATGTGTATATTCCTCCCAGTGTTATAACATACTACATTGTCAGAATCTGTGAAAAAGACAAAGCAATGTAACTTACAGTGGCACGCTGACGACTTCATGGAGCAGCTGAGGTGGCAGAAGGAAAAGGCTGAGGATGTGCAAATGTATTCGATAGTTGAGGCATGTGCTGGGAAATCAATGGAGGATGAGGTGGTGAGAATAGGGAAAGGTGAAGATGGAAGGGTGGAGTTTCAGGTGGCATATCGAATGGCCAAGGTGGAGAGTATCTAGGCGAAGGAAGCCACTCGGAAAGTTGGAAACTCTTCCATTTCCAACTCACATCAACCTCCTTAATGGTTCGTTTGGGGTAACTGTGTGATTCTCAGAACTCGATGGCTGGAGTCGCTGCTGAGGACGTTGTTCTGCGATTTCGTTGCTTAGATTTTCAGAAGATTGTCATCTTCTTCCTCCTCTTCATCAAATACATGGATGTCGTAAGTCGAGGCAGCTGAAATGATATAATGAAATCCATATTGACAAAAAATTAAAGATATACAAGTGAAACAAACAGTAATTTTAGACGTTGGAATGACGTGGTATCAGGCATGATTTTCCTCTCAAGCCACAGACGAAGGACCTAAGAGTAATTTTAGATAAGCCGAAGGTAACCGAAACGATGAGTAATTATTACAGAATTCGTTCTTCACCTTAAGAATTGGCGATGATTTTCCCGAGCATCTGCAAAAGGTGGAGCGGCAGATGCAATTATACGGGGCAGTGCAGCTTCAATCGCAGGAATATACAAGGCCTTAGCAATCCTGTCAGAAAAAAAAACCAAAAATATGTAAGAAAATAAAGCGTAATGAACTCCTTGGAATAGTAGAGAAAGGCAATCAATGGGGACAAAAAAGCGATTAACAGATAAGTCAAGTGGGGCAAAGATATCAAGGGGTTATATTCACAATGAAACTGTACATTTCAATTACAACATTGATAACATCAGTTTCGTAAGTAGATGAAAAGGAATAGAGTGTCTGTCAACTTTCGATCATACATTGATCACATCGATCATCAATACCGAAAAATAACATCTAAATTCGCAGATTTTTAGTTTCTCTTTCGGTATATATAGGGCTGGGAAAAAAATACCGAAATACCGAAAATACCGTCTTATCGTATCGAACGTATCGAAATATCGAAAAATTGGTATACCGAAGTTTTTTAAGTATGATAGTACCGAAAATTTTCGGTACGGTAAGTATGAAAATTTTAAAAAATAAGTATCGATTTACCGAAATACCGAAATACTAAAATTTAATATATTGTATATTTTGATATATAACACACACCTTAATTTTATATATTTCAAAAAATATATGAAAAATTAAGGATCTTCTCAAACTTATTTGCCAATAAATTATTAACTTATCACAACTTTCTAATATTAGGCCTACCATATACTTTGTAACTCAACTAAGTTTAATTTTGCCTTTTAATGATTTTGAAACGTGAAATGCAATGCAAACTTTTGTTAATCCAATAATTTTTAAATGGCCGCTTCGCTAAAATCTGATAAAAGATTTTGTGGTTATGTAAATGTCTTACAAGAGACTGCTAAAATATGTAAATTATTTAAGGTTAAAAAATCTTTTTATTAGAAAATTGGTATTAATAACTATCTATTCTAAGGAGCTTGAATTGATTAAAAAATTCCACACATCGAATAACGAGTTAGAGACATGCGGTAAAAAAAACAACAGTGTGAATGGTATAGAAGTATGATACCGATTACCATACCAATTTCGGATGATACCGTATCAAATTTAAGGATATACCGAAATTGGATTATTGGTATGATTTTTTGATACCGAAATTTTACGGTATACGGTATCTCTTTTCGGTATAGTATCACCACAGGTAATATCGAGCTAACTAGTAAAATGCACTATAATTCCCAGATACCTCATGGAATAAATAATAAGCTTCTCGATATTCCGAATATTTCAACGAGGTAACAAATTGCTCTTTCGTCAAAAAAGGAAGATAAAACAAAAAAAACTCCACAAAAAGAGTCGATATTATTTCAGAGGGCCAAGAAAATATGGTATAATATATGTCCTCCATAGGGCATTACGTTCGAA